>VZRF01001865.1:767627-818131 GCA_013396875.1 Vireo altiloquus
CTACTAATGGTCTACAATTTGAGCATGCCCAGATGATTGACAGGCTGTGCCAGGGCTGCCTGTGTTGTCTGAAAAAGCCACATCGGATCAGCGGAAGCTTAAAGCAAAGCATAAATTATAGATATATGTCTGTTTCTTTGATGATGTGAGACTAGTAGGTGCATCCCACTTCCATCACACAAAGAACCACACTTTCATGCAGCTTTTTCACTTTGTCACATCACATTTGAAAAAACAACAGTGAAAACATAAATGTTCTATTTTTTTTAACAAACAGCCTGTTCAAAGCCAGTTTTGAAGTTCTTCACTTTCTGAATTAATTAAATATAAACTAAGTGTTAAATTGCAAAGTTCAGTGCAGCAAGGATTGTTGCTTATTTTCTATATCTATTTGTCATTACTGTTAACTGTTATGCATGTTTCTGAACCAGAGCTGCTGAACTGGAATGCTCTTAGCATTCTGACCATCCAAAACAAAGGTGTTTAGAAGGCACTGAAAAGGGAAATTCTTTTGCCTTGTAAATTTTATTGAGAAAAGCTGATTGAATTTTATTGCTTCTAAATTATAGAATCTTCAGTAATATTGCAACAATGAATTTGGGGCTCAGGATACTGCTTATAAGTATCAAGCAAAATGTATGTCTAATATATGATAAAAGAGAGATGGTCATTATAATCCTACCTTTCCAACAGGAATATTTTGCAGGCTTATTGTAATATTAAAAGATTAAATGCTACATAGTTTGTTGATATTATTTCTATGCCAGAACCAAAATCTCCATTATAGATTAATTCATGAATTTGATGGTTGTGGCTAATAGTCAGCCAAAAATAATTACTTTCTAGCTTCAATCATAGAATAATGGCTCTAGAAATGCCTTCTACATTTATGGTTTCAACTAAATGCTTGAAACAGTACTAGGCAGATACAGGATAGAGCCATTACATATTTGTAAGGTACTACAGAAGAAAGACTTGATAGCACTTGACTGAAAAGGATTGTATCTTTTTTTAGGGTGGCTTTCTGTTGCAAGTATTTAGCAGTAGAGTTTCCTTGTCACCACTGAGCTGGCTCTCCAGCTTTACTGTAATGTTTCCATTTATGCTTTGCTGATGTCCAGTTTTATTTCACAGAAATAGTTTATTGAGTAAAGCATAATTGTGCTTTGTAAAATACTCATCTTGTATCACTTCTTTTAGAGATCAGACATTTCCTTTTCCCATAAGGTCTAAAGATCTGTAAGTTGACATAATTCTGCACAAATCACTCTGGTAGTGTAACTTAGACTGTCCAAATTCCCCTTGGACTGTGGCCTCTGTAACTGTGCCATCACTCACTTAACTTCACCTTATCTTTAAATAAGTTTAACCAGAAGGGACTTGTTCAACTCACCACCTCTTGAGTAATGTGAATTATTTATATGATCTTCATATGTGTTCGTTAAGCTGTATACAGTAAGTCTAAGTGTAAGTGTTTATTCTGTTCATCCATAAGTGTGTTACCCCAAGCTTTGAACTCAGGCTAACCACAATAAAAATCTCTCTTTTTTTGCTGTTCTTTGATGGAAATGGACATCATTTTTTCATGTTGTACAATGGCAGCAGTGTTGTCTCAGACGGGCGCGTTACCACGGGAATGCACAAAGAGACATTTCACATGTTCAGTGTTGTCTTGCTGCTTTCCAGACCACCTTCCCCTCCTGCTCTGCAGAGCTGAGTGTACAGGAAGCTGTATCCCACCATGTCTTACAATATAAATATGCCACTGTAATGGCTACTGTGGAAGGGATGATTACAATAGTCCTTTTTTTATCAGTTCACTGCTTTGCTTGAGCAGTTGTTAAGTGCTCTTTGTCTGTGAAGGAATGTTAAGCACTGAGAAATAAGAATTCAGTAATGCAGTCCTGTTTGCTACTTAAAAGGCCCTCAGCTGGAATGGAAATAAACTAAAACAACCACACTGAAACACATCACTAACCTGGATTCTCCAAAAAAGCCCAACCCTGCATCTCTAGGTGAGGCTGGAGAGCTGTGCACATGGTCTGTTTAGAGGCAATGCTTTTGGTGGAAAACAGTTGCACCAGGACTGGTCTAAAACCTTTAAAAGGGGATGGAAACAAAAATTTTTCTAACTTACACTACTGTGCTTTGATTTTTCTTTATTACCTCTGCTTTCCATTTGAAATTTGTCCAGAACAGAAGTGTTTACACATGTCCTGTTAGAAGTAATGCCAGAGGGACCTCAAAGGCATGAGTCTTGTTCCATTCTTCTTTGGTTAATTTGCCTCAAACATAAGGTATTTTAACACCTCCATAGATCATAGGATAAATAGAGTCTACAGAATCAAACATTGTGCCTCTTTCAGCATTAAGTGTGCTCAGGTTAAAACTTGCTTAATTTATGAGCTGTGAGGCAGCCATGAAACCATGGGTAGGCATATTGTTAGAACAGATTTCATTTTTCAGGGAAAAAAAGAGGGAATTTTGTGTTTGGGTTTTTTTTTTTTTTTTTCCAAAACTGAGAGGGTCTTTGCCTCTTCTTTTCTGCTTTTTTTTTTCTACCAGGACTTTTTTTTTTAATTCTTGGGGGTTTCCCCACACACACCCGTTCTTTTCTCAGGAATGCTTGTATCTTTGTGCACAGTGAGTTTCCTGCTTGGCAAAGCAGCTTCATATGTTTCATGGTTTTCTGCTCTTCTGAACTGGAGCATGTTCTTGTGTGCTCTAAGAGCACATAGCTTTGGAGGATCTGCAAAAGACAAGACATTTCATGCATCCTTTCTGAGGCCTATTTCTGACAGTCCCTTGAAACCAATTCAAAACTCTCCCTAATTATAATAGGACAGGTTTGTGTCTGCTTCCAGTCAATAAAGCTTTGTTCTGCCTCAGGGATTTTACTTGTACCTGATTATATAATGGAGGGTAGGAGAATCAGGCAATAGTAATTTTAATCCCTGACTATCTTTCATTCAAATAAAATGTGCAAAGAGATTTAGTGAAAGGAAGAAATGTGAATGTTGTACCACTAGAGCAAACATTCTGCAGTGAATTCTGCTGGGTGGGACACTGAGCTCCCCCTCAATTTGCCCTTCTCCAAATATTTTGGGGTTGATTTTGGGCAAAAAGGCTGTGTTTGAAATGGCAACTGTCTCTGTTCAGAAGGCTGCAGTGCATTGCAGGCAGCCTCCAGCCCAGGTGCAGCTCCAGGGGAAGGCTCAGCTCCATCAGCAAGTGCTGCTCAGACTGTCACAGTCCTGGGGTGGAGAAAAAGAGCCACAAACCAAAACACTCAGTACTGTGTTGAAGCAAGCCTGGGCTTTGTGATCGCCATTTTTCAGTTTTCACTGGGGTATTTAGGTCCAGACTTGGAAGCTTGAGGTTTGCTTCTGTCAAAGCAGCATTGAAAAGCTGACCCATATATAAAGTTTTAAAGACAGCATGGTAATTTTTCTATTGTCAACACAGTGTATTTTAATTTTTTGAGAGTCTTTCTAAAAATAATGAATATTATACCATAACTTAGGAAATACACTAGATTTTTTCCTTGATAAGGCTCTTCCAGAAGCCAATATCTTCACAGAGAACAGTTCTAGCTCTGCATCCTGCGAAGAATGGCTGGCTATCCTATTGTCAGATCTGGGAACAAAAATGAAAATAAAAACTTTTATTAAGTAAGGAGGAAAGAGAACTCCATTAAGACATTGAGGTTTATATTTTTCTTGTGCAACTCTAAATGTCAGTAGGTTTTATTGCTTACAGAGAAATTCATTTATCAAAGTACTCCACTCACAAACTGGTAACAACAGATCAGCCTTGGAGTGCTCCTCAAGATAGAGTTCTGAGACCCACAGCTTGGAGTCAAGAGTGGGAAACCAGGAGCAGTAAAGGATCAAATGCATTCTCCTTACTTGTTGTATCTGGGTCGTCCTAATTGATCCCAGCAGACTTCCTCGTGGCTGGGCTACCCCAATCAACCACCTGCATCCTCACCTGGAGGAGCTTGTCTCTCTCCCCAGCAGCTGGGGCAATACCTTCGGGGAAGAAAAGGTTTCTGCTGTTACTCCAGGGAATATTTTTAACCTTGTCACTGCCCTGTACATTGCTGGGCAGTCAACACCACAAATGACAAACCAATACTTGCACTTCCCAGCACTCCCTGTGTTCGCTTGTACTCAATGGTACTCCACAGCTGGATTAGTTCTGTAGCTAGATATTTAATTGGTTTTCTTAATGTTTCATGCACTTAGCAGTCTTTAATCTGTCTTTAATGTCCTTCTGTAAAACCTGATAGCTGGAGCAAGAACTACAATGCTTTTAAGATAGATACAGTTTTAATATATGGACCACTGAACTTACTGAACCTTTACTGAAACACATAAAAATATCACTCTTAACTTGTATATTAAGTGTTGGGGTTAAAAAATTTCTATATAGTTGTTGCTGTAGAATTTGTATATGTGTGAAATTACATGTTTCTTGGTGCAAAAGCTGCTAGAGATACTTAATAAATATGGTATCTTTTGCAGGATTTTAGCTAAGTATCTAAATCAAGAAGCACTAAAGTCTCTTTAAGAGAGACCACTTGTGTTCAGTTTTTTCTTTCAGGTCTGGATATTTATATTCACTTGGCTTGTGTCTAAACTTGTAGATGCTTGCACATTTCTCCAAGCATTTTTTTATATTATTTGAAAGTGCCTTATCATTTTCTGATCAAATTAATACATATTATTCAGAAGCTCTGATTGATGTAAAAACAAGTGTTTTTACATCTATGTATAAACGTGAATGACATGGTGGCTATATCCTCTTTAGGTGAAAAGAAGTAACTGCGGAAACTGGTAACTCCCTTAACTTTTGGTTTTTTTCTCAGACTAATTTGAAAATGGAAAATGTGATTTAGTACCTGAAAAATATTTGGTGCTCTGGATGTGAGACTAGTTTCACCCCTTTCTGATTTCTTTCTTCATCTATTGCATCTATTCCTGAAATATCAGAATTCAAATGCATTAACATTCATTACATCTGCTGAGGTCAGAGCATTTGAATAATTCCAAATTAGGGATGGTGACTTATCATGTCCTCAGTGCAGCAGACCTCAAATGCTGACTTGTTCAGCTGTCATGGTGTAACACCCTAATACAAGCTTGGCTTAAATACTGAAAGTTAAAGTCTGTAGTAGGGCAGTACTGAGTATTGCACTGCTCTTTTGTTCATCTTCTTTTTATTTTCATCAGCAGAGCTGTTTCAAGTGCTCACTTTTCTCCGGAGCACTGGAGCTGCTCCAGCAGCCTGTGCAGTCAAAGGGAGCTGCTGAGCATTGCCAGCAACATCCAGCAGCAGAGAGGGAAGGGATCTGAGCAGTGCAGCAGCTGCACTGGATGGAGTGTGCAGTGCTGGCAGGATCTGCAGCCACCAAGTGTTCCTCCTCTGGCTGCCTTGGCACTGCTAACATCTGCAAGTTTAATGCATACACATAAAATGTGCATTCTTCTGCTTCCAACAGCTGCACAGCTCTCATGCCAGTCACATTCAGTCAAGGTGAAAAAAATCCTAATTTTCTTACCAGTTACAGAGCTCAGGAGTTGTCAGAAGGGGAGAGGTACCTGTGGTTTGGTTGTTTCCAGCTAAGTTTTAACATTTTTGTGTAAATAAGCTTTAATTTCTTTGTGGCTCTGGTGGTTATTAAAGTATAGTGAGAGTGGAGACCTTAGAGACTCATTCCAGGACCTGAAGGGGCCACAGGGAAGCTGGAGAGTGACTCTTCATCAGGAGCTACAGTGACAGGACAAGGGGTAATGAGTACAAAGTGAAAGAGGGGAAATGTAGTTCAGATTTAGATGAAATTTTTTACTGTGTGGTGAGACACTGGAACAGGTTGCTCAGGGAGGTAATCTCACAAAAGAAAATGCAAGGTTGACTTGAGAATTCAGTAGCTGATCTGCATCATTCCACCAAATTACTTGTGCAGTTGGTTTAGTTTGTTTATGTCTTATTGATTTGTGTGTGTATAGGTGATTAACAAAGGGCAGTATAGAAAGAGCTCTCTTCTAACAAGTGACCTCAGAAAATGTTTGTAGTTTTAAAACCTTGAAAGCCCAATGAGAAAAAAATGATTGGTTTAAAGCACAGAAGAGAAGTGTGTTCATGATAATTCTGTGTCCACCACAGAGCATCAAGCTGCCCTTGCTTGCTTCATCCTAATGTCCACCAGTAGTGAGACCTTCAAAGCTCTTCATGCAAATCCTACACACTCACACTAGTCAGGCTCCAAGCACTGTACAGACACTTCTTGCCCTATTTCATTTTATTTTCATTCTTTCGTGACAATATATGAGAAATTCTTATTAAAAATACTGTATTTTACTCCAGATTTAACTATATAAAGGGTTTTTTGTTTCCCTTGCTTTTCAATATATGTTTGAAATATCCTGTCTAGAAATTATCCAGTACTGCTGGTATTTCATTCTACTGAACTATTGTTTTCATTTTGAGAGTCGTCTTTTCCTTGCTTCTGAAATAAGACCTAGACTAAATACCAAAATTCTTCCACTGCATATTATGGCTGAGTGCACTAAAATATAAAAACCTTGATTTAACGTTTTTTGAATTAAAAGATCGTAGGCAAGTGTTCATTTGAAGGTTCAGTGGCATTTTGAAATGAGAACATCGTATATAAAGATGTCAGAGATGGAGCTTCCCACAGTGAGGTTGAAAGAAGAAGAACAGGATGAATAGAAGAGTTTCTGGGTTCTGAGGAATTTTAACATCTCATTACTTGAGATTACTGTACATATAATTTTCTAATATTTTCTATAATAGACTTTGAATGTATTGGTTAAAATTACTGCGTGCCTGGCATCAATTTAGTCTTATTCATTATCTCTCTTAAATAAAACCTTAAAAATAGCTGGTTTCAGTGAGTGAGCAATTTTCTCATAGGTACAGATTCTTCAACATCCCTAAAATGAACTTGTAAATGAAAACAGACTAGGAGGTAGCAGTCCCTCAGCATTTCTTGATCAGCCTGGTATTATATGAATCAAGTAGTTATAATTTTAACTAACTTTATAATTTGTAGTTTGCACCATATTTCATTGCATCACAGATTTTAATAATCCTAAAATTATAGCTCTTGCTACATAAATGACGCTGACTTTCAAAGCCTAATGCCAATGATTGTGATATTATAATTTGATATATATGGTCAGTACTTTGATCAGTATGTCTCTGGAAATCTAAAAAGTGGGATAGGACTGTGTTTGCTTAAGGTAGGGCTGGGTTTGAGCACCAGTGGAAGAATTTCTATATTTGGTTCAGCAACTACAATGACCCAGTAGAGGAACTGAGCTCATCAGTGACCTCATCAGCTACATCTTGTCTTAAAATTTGTGTCCATTTCTATTTCTCAATTCTATGACACAGCTGTAAGCTGGCTTTAAGCAACTGAGATATTAAATGGTATTAAATGCCTGATTATATTCTTCAATATCTCAAGTTTTTAAAAACGTCCCATTAAAACATATACCATATGCTTTCTATCTTTGTACCAGGGGTTTAAAACTGTAAAATTTGTGACCTTTAAAAGTAGAAAGCAACTTCCATGGCATTTCTAGATATCTAATTTAGGTAAATATTATGTAAATTTATAAAATCTTAGATCTGGTTATCATACATTTGCAAATCTGAAACACCTATTGAAAGTACCGAGTAAATAAATATATGCATTTATTTAAGACAAATACACACATCATTTACTATGTAACCCTTCTTGTATTTGAAAGAGCTTATAAAAATAATTAGTTAAACCAAAGATTCCTCCCTTCTGACAGTGAAATAAAGTGTTCCAGTAGGTTTACATCATTATTTCTATTTCTTATGATTTGGGGTTGTGTCCTAATGGTTGAGAGAAACTTTCTGATCTAGATACACCAGAATACCACTCCATGTCTGTTGCAAAACAGTGCTTGGAGCTGAAAGGAGAAGCAAAAGCAAGGAATGAGGTCTAAGAAAAGAGAACTGCCTTCCATTTTCTTTCCTGTCTGCTGGGGAAAACAGGTGATATTCTGTGAAAGATCTAGCCAGAGTTTCCTTCTTTGAAGCACTGGAAGTAGCTTCCTGTAAAGTAATTATGTTGTGTCATGCCAAAGAGATTTTAAGAACAGGTTCAATTATGTCTTTGTGAGGAGTAAAGGTGAGATCCTCTCACTTTGCAAATGGTGGAAGGTGGAGGTCCTTGAAATAATGGTCGTTTTGACACAGTGAGAAATCTGGTCTGGTAATATCTGAGACATTTTGAGAGTTGTTATTAATCAGACAGTTTAAAAATATTTGGGAAGCCTTGCTCTAGAGGATCCTTCCAGCTCACCATTTCTGCCATGTTTTATGCCTGCCTGGGCTGCTTCAAATACAGCTAATTTAGAGTGGCACAAGTGTGAGACACCAGCCATGTTCATACAGAGATCCTGTTCCTTTCCTCTTTCCTCCTTCCCTTTTCTTCCTCCTTTCCTGTTGGAAACGGGGGTTGGACAGAAGGGCTCTTTGCTTTCTGAGGTAAAAGGTGGGTCACAAAAAGAGCTTACTGGGAAACACCACAACATCTGAGCGGCTTCTGAGGAAAGTTCCCTCGCCCAGGGATGTCCCATGCCTTGGGAAGAGGTGGATCACAGCAAATGGAGCATCCAGGACAGGGCAGCATTCCCTCTGCCAGGGGTGGAAAACCTGTGCTCTGCAGGAAGGAGCTGTGCTGGGACCCCTCTGTAGCTCTGTACCACACCAGACCCAAGGCAAGAAAGGAGGCAGTAGGAGCTTCCTATCTAAAAGAAAATTCAGTGGAAACTTCTGACAGAGAAAGAAATAAAATAATCAGATATAAAAGAGAAATACAATCTGAAATAGTGGGAATGGACTGAAACTGTTCGTGAGTGGTTTAGTCTCAGAGAGGCCCACAAAACACTCACACCTGGGCACCTGAAAGCTGAGATAGCCACTCACAAAAGTGCCCAGCTAATGAAAACATGCAGTCTTTTCAAACTAGTAACATTTCAAAACCTTCTCCTGTCTTGGGCTGTACTTTATTCCTTCTCCTCCTCTACTAGCTTCTGAAATGAGTTTTGCTTGTTATCATAGGCATCTTTGCCAGTTCCTACTATTTTATCATGAACTTCGAGGTATTTGATGCTTTATTTAAACCCTCAGCTCCTGCAAATTCAAAAAGAATTTTTTTAAAGGTAAAACAAAACTTTCTAGGTCTCATGATTATGTAGGAAGCTTGACAGTGTGATCCCAAAAATATACCTTAAGACTTAATCCCTCAACATTCAGAAGTCATCATGTGAGTATAAAGAACCCAAGTATGCTGGGGATTTTGATTTCTTGTTTCTTCATTCTTTTTCCTAATCTCATAGATATTTAGACTGTTTTCAGAAATTTGGGAAATCCAGTTGATAATCTTTCAAAGTTTGGAGCACTGCATGTACTGAATGAAAGTTATAATATTTTTACTAGAACTTCAAGCCCTGCCCAAAAAGGGGACAGAGACTTCTCCCTGGAAACTAATGATGAGACATATGGCATCATGGCTAAGGCTCTCCAGTATATCAAGGAAAAAAAGAAAACAAGCCAGAAAAGAAACTAAAAGCCATATAGCATTTGCTTCTTAAAACTTGACATTTGTTTTAGGTGCTCTACAGTATTTCTCGCTTAGACCATGTGGTAGAATCTCCTGTGTTTGGCAAGAACTTGATAAAAAGTTTATTTGATGTTTTAAAATCTTGGGATTATTTGATAATTGAAAAACATTAATATTTTTTGCAGAAGTGTGAAAATGAGTAACAGAATAATTTGCCATGATTGCATTTTCAGATTGATTCTCACAATAAATCATTTGCCTTTATTAAATTTTTATTTTCCAGCTTGCCTTCATGACCTGGCCCATTCCTGAAAACTCTGTCGCTATGTTTGGAGAGGACAGGAACAAAACCCAAATTTTCAGATTTCCTTTAGGCAAGTTACTTTTCCAGCTCTTTTCCTCATGAAGATAACTTTGAAGATCCTTACTAAAACTAATTGAGAAGGTTGAAAGCTTGCCTCAGATTTTTCCCCCTCCTAAAGCTTATTCAGAAGCCTCCTAGGACTGGGCTTTAGGGTCTGTGGGCTGCTCAAATTGAAGGCCAAATCCTCAGAGGTGCTGAGCAGCATCAGCTACAGACTTGGCTTCTTGTTAGTAGTGGCTTCCAGCAACATCTGCAGCTCCTGCAGGGATCAAGACTTAGTGGCTCTTTGCAACTCCCAACAGGCATTTGTTCAGGGCTGATACATTTTTAGAGCTCAGTTTCACTTGCAGTAGGAGGTTTTCAAAAGCCTGTCTAGTGTGCAATAACTTTGCATGTTGCCAGAGATCCTCCTCAGTGCTGTGTCTTACACAGTCAAAGCCCCTGATTCTGTTTGCAGTCTCCACTTGACAGTTCACTTGCTTGGACAGGAATGTATTTTAGGGAACCTGAAGCCTAAATTATTTCCCAGTTTGATGTCTTCTCTCCAGTAGTAAACACAGTTTCGCTTGGAGTTGTTGACAGTATGATCCAGGACCCCTCCCCTCTCCTGTCCTTGTCACAATCACCTCTCTAAATGCTTTAGCCATTACATTCTCATTGTCTTGAATTTATACACTGAGGAAAGTGGGCTCCCAACATTATGAATGTTGCTTTCAGTCTGCTTAGCCTGTCATTTTACTGCCACAGACAGGACTTTCCCCTCTCCCTCAGATGTTTTCTGCTGAGAAGCTCGATTCCAGTTTCTGTTATCTGATCCATATCCAAATATTCTCCTTTATAGGTCTCCTTCTTTTAGTGAAAACCATAAAAAGTTGCTAAAGCCAAGGATAAAATATAAGAAATACAGCCATTACACCCCTGTGATAGGCTGTCACTGGTATAAACTGGCAATAACTGGCAATATCAATGATTACCCAAACTTGCATCAAGCAGACAAGAAGAAACGTGCCATTTGTAACATAGAAGCTTACATAGAAAAGGTGATCTGAATACTAATAATATATTGGATTTATATAGTGATTTTGGGGGCTATAACTCAAAGTTTTTTAAGCTGAATCATTAACTCTTTTTTACAGATGAAGACAAAATTGAAGTGAGTTGCCCAGGTTCATGCTGCAGGTAAGTGGTTCAGCTCAGAGCAGTCCAGTGAATTGCCTGGAGAGCCCTTTTGGCTCCCTTATTATTTACCTTAGAAGTCTTCAAACAGTGAAATGAAAGAGAAGGGGACATGAGAGGAAATTAAACCATATAAAGACAACTAGTCAGCCAACTCTTCCTTCTCAAAAGCACAAAATAAAAGTTTCATTCAATACCAACAAACCCAGATGTCACCAATTAAGACAAAAAGTAGAAACAGACAATTCAGGCCTTTTGTTGTTGTTTTTAAAAGTGGTTTTTCTATTGAAGCCATTCACATACATATGATGCAGATCAGACAAATAATACACATTTCCAACTTCTAGTCTTTCATTGTGATAGCACTCAGTTCTGTGTTTGCCAAGCAAAAGCTTCAATAGAAATAAAAATCAGAATACCAAATGGCAAATCCCAACACTAAAAAATTAAACAAACCAGCAAATCATTTTCCATATCCCAATTTCCAATAATGGTGCTGTACATAAAGAAATAAACAAGCTAAGAAATATTTCCACTCATTTGCAATGACACTTGACACTCAAGTGTTTCAGTCTTTTCAAAATATTAGGATATAATTAGGCTATTTTTTGTGTAAAATGTTCATAGGGTTATTTCATTTTCCTCCTTGCAAATCTCTCAAATGCTCTTGTGTGTGACTTAGGAAAGCAGCATGCATGGGGCCTTCCTGGCTTTCTCTGGAAAGGGCTGGGCCTGAGTGCAAAAAGCAGCTGAAAATGTAGCAGTGTTGGCTATTGCTGTGCACAGATTGTAGGCTTGGGCTCTGCACTAGAAGCTGAGCTTCTGTTGTAGGTATGGAGTCTCCCCGAAGAGCACACGGGGAGAGAAGATGTTTCACAGGAGCTGCAGACCTCCCTGGCACGTGGAGTCACCTGGAGGAGCCTGAGACCAGCCAGGAAAGCACTGAAGGGAGAGGTGTGTGGTTCTGACTCTGCTGGGCCACTGAGCCAAGCAAAATTTATGGGGTGGGCTTGCAAGTGTTATTTTTCTCTGAAATTCATCCCACAGCACAGCAAGACCACAAGGTCTGGGCAAGAGGGAGCAGGGCTCTCTTCACAGCGACAGCCTGCAGCTTGGCCTAGGCTTTAGTGTGGTGTGAAACTCTGCCCTTATGCTTCAAACCCCTCAGTCTCCTGCAGCAGCATCGGTCCAGTGGAGTTCCATTTGGGTAAATGATGTAAATCTGCTCCTGGGGAAGGGGCACTGCTTTGGGGCATTCAGATGTAATGGAGCTCACAGAACACACGTGTGGTAGAGCATTAATTAAACATCCATTCACACTTTCTACTCCTTGGCTGGCATTGTGGAAGCGTTCACTCAGGGCCATCCTTCCTTTCCAAAAGTGAACCTGGGACTGATTATAGATAGCTTTGCATCAGAATCATGTGAAACTCGTGGGTTTGAGTTCAGAGGAAACGTGGGAGGTTCTTGTTATGATTTTAAGTTCACTTGGATTTGAAACTCAGGATGAGACTTAACGGAGGAGAAGACTGAACACAGATGGATCCACAGGAAAGAATACATTCAAACCTTGTGAAATGCAGCTGCCAATGGCTTAAGAAGAAATCCTCATTCAAAACCTTAAAACAAATCAAAACACATTCCTTTCTCTAAAAATCTGGCTCTTAATGCTACCAGATATCTCTTTTTCTACTCTGGGCAATACCATTTTTTTAGGGGGAAAAAACTGAAACAGAAAAGAAAATGCATAATATGTTACCCAATGTCCCAATAACAGCTCTAAAAAGCAGAGGAAAAGTATGTTTTAATTAATTTATAAACAAAAGATTATTTCCTGCACTGCCAGCAAAAATCGTGTTTGCCGACAAGGTTCTGGCTTCAAACATTATCAGCAACTGGCAGGATGAGTCCTTTTATGTAAATGAATTCATTATTATTAATTTCTGCTGGTGCTGAACGATTTATGAACTGCTTTTCGAATATGGAAAAGTGGTTCATGAATCAGAGGGGAAAAAATGTTCAAAAAGTCCTGGATCGATAAATAACAGTAGTCATTCATGAATCCCGCCCATGGTGTCTTTTATCTTCAGTAGGGAGAAGATCAAAATGATAAAATAGTAATGTGCCAACAAAAAAGGATTGAATGGGCAGAGACTGGTAACATTGTCCTCTCCGAGCCTTAATGGGCAGGGATGGATGGTGACAGACTATTCTTCACTAGCAGGCAGCTGCAGACTGCGATTCTCCCAAGGTGAAGGGCTCCTTTTTCCTGCCACACAGAGCCAGAATAAGAGGGAACTGCTGAGCAGAGCCTCACACGTGCCCCCTGCCCCACAGACACACACCAGCTGTGGTTGAGGGATGAGGCTTTGCTGCAGCTGCTTCTCCTGCCCTGCACAGGCTCCAGGATTGCAATCCTCCCCAGCAGCCTCCTGCTTGCCCCACATCTCCTGCACCTCATTGCTGATAGTCTCCCTGGACCTGGCATGGCACCCAGTTCTCCTCTGCAAGGGAGTGCAGCACCGGCTGGATTTTAAAGACTCTCATTCTAAGTTGAAGAGAGATGAAAAGTACTTGATTGAAAGTGAGAAGTCTGGCAGCTGTTCACTCCTGTTCTCTGAGCACATCATCAACCCTCAGCAGACTAGAAGCCTTCAGGAAAGCACAGTGTACACAACAATAGGCATCGGCCTCTCTTAATGGAGACATAGCTCTTCATCTGTATTTGAAGGAATCAGGCTGAAAATCAAAATACTGTGTATACCAGCACTGAGTGGGGTCATAGAAGTGGTATTTTCTCCTTTAGGATCTTCTCTAATGTGCCAGTCACCACAAAGAATTGGGCCAAATTTAACCCCAAAGTAATTCCATTAAAATCACAAAGTTGTGCCCAGAATGAGTTTAGCCCATTATTACTTCAATGCTAAATATAGGGCAGCTCTATAAAGATGGAGTAGAGAAGGCCATAAAAAAATCTGTTCTCTAAGTAGCTTGTCTTTCTGCAGTGTCGATATACAAAGAAACTACAGCTGCATATTGTGATTGTTTGCCCTTAAATAGCTTTGCTCAGCTGAGAATTTCAAAGTATTTTCAGGTATTAGTCAAAATATCCTGTGAGGTATGAGGCATTAGCACTAAAGGTGAGGTAAATGAAGGAAAAGCTACATGCTCGAGGTCTTGAAAAGATTTTGGCAGACTCAGTAGTGAACTTAGAAAGACAGATTACTTTTCCTGTGGAACCAATAGTCAAAAGTATCTTCCAGCAGAGGAAAACAAAATGACAGACTTGTATCTGGTTTTGAGCCTTGTTCTTATATATAATTCAAACTTGTATTTTGACCATTTTCTTTATTTCAGATTGCCACAGGACACAATCTTGTGCTTCTGAGCTCAGCAATGAAGTTTTAATCACCCCAATATACATCTTTCCACGATATATATTTTTGTCTACCAAAGACATAATGGCTGCTCCTTTTATGGGAAACCAGGATTTAATCCAGTAAGTCTGTGAGAATCAATATTCTTGTGAAATGACACCATGTTGAAGTTATTTTATGTTATGTTGATGGTTAGCTAATTTTGTAATGGAGACATTTCTTCTAGAAGCAGACATAGTATAATTTAGTGGTAAAAACGTCAATCACAAGGGGTTGAACACTTATGTCAGGGCAGGAAGAGGGCAGATTTATTGATGGAAATGTATCTATATACTCTTTGTGGCACTTTGACCTGAAATATCCATTTTGGTTATAATTTTGTTTTGCGAAAATGACATCAACTGCAATCACTAATGTAAAAGTGACACTGGAATGCTTTGTTCCAGAGGCCTGATTTAAAAAGTCTTGCTGCTGTTTGTTATAGTAACAGCTTCTCAAAAGCAAGGAATTAAGGTACTCATTTGACTGCTCCTTTTCTCTCTCTGTAAAACATCACACTGGGTTTTTTTGTTTTTTTTTCTACTGTTTAATATTGTTTAGATAATAAATATATAGTTTGTTTCATAATGACATTGAGGTAACTAAGAGAAAGGAGGCAGGTTCTCTGGCTGGTACGATGTGTGGATATACTTTTGTATGGCTTTTCTTCCTAGTGCCAGTTAACCACCCACCCAGAGCCGTAAAAAAACAATAGGAATGGGTAGGAGAGGATGGAATAAAACAAATCCAGAGGTTGAGAAAGAAAGGTGACAAGGAAGGAGACAAAGAAAAAGCACAGGGCAGAATACAGGGAACATAGGAATGTCTCGTTTGTGACTTTAGTGGGTTTTGTTTGGGGTTTTTTTCACAAAACCTGCATCATTTAAATGGACTCTTGTATTCTTATTTCAGATCTACAATGGTGTAACTAAAAACAGAATCTGGCCAGCCCTCAGCTTAACAAATAGGAAAAAATCACTAGGAGCAATGTGAATTTTACAGAGGAACTATGCTATCCAATGAAGTGCTGGCTGTTGTCTATTTTCTGCTGCACTATCCTCTCACAAAAGAGTGCCTTGTACCAAATAATATCAGGACACCCTAATTTGTGAAGGCTTAACCTCTGGGCTAGCCCTGAGAAATCTGCACTTTAGTGTAGAGTGATTCAGACACAATTGAAATTTTGGTGTACTATAGGTAAGGATGGGGTGTTTTACCAATAACATACACTCCATTCAAGCTCTCCCATCTTCTGTCCTTCCATTTACACCCCTTGCATGACTATCACGAAGAGTTGATAGCTCACTTTTCTCTAGAAATCACGTTTTTTTTCACTGAGTTGTACAAAATCCATAATCTGCTTTGTAAATCTTCATTCTTGGCTCCTTTTCAGGCAAACAAAATGACAGAATCAGAGACCATCCAATGTCCTGCTCTGGTGAGTCACGATTTTATCACTTAAATATAGAAACTATTTAGAGTCTGGGGAGATCACAACTTTCCAGCCGAACAAAAAGTGGGAAATTGTCCTATATTTTAAAGCCATGATCCCCAAAGATGTTTCTTTTTAGCGGCATTCAAGACTCTCTATAAAGTTGATTCATTGGAGAGTCCTCAAACAACCAAAGTCTGCTCATTGGGGAATGTGGAGCACTGCTCATAACACCCCTACCAGGGATGGTGGGATAAATTGCTGGTGCTTTTGCAAAGGATAAAATATTTGCAAAGGATATTTGTTTGCATGCTATCTAGCACAGCCAGGCAGCTTCTCCAGGTGGGCTGGGAGAAGGTAGGACAGGAAAGCATCTGATCCTCCCAAAAGTTAGGGCTGCTGAGCAGTCCCAGTGTGGTCGCTGATTTACACACTGAAGAAGAATCCAAATAAGACTGAAATTAGGTTCACTTTCACACTTTGCCAATCAGATCATGGGTGGTTTGCGCTGCAGAGAAATGCTGACTGGTAAGAACAAACTCATTATTAAAATAAGAAACATGTAGCTAATGTTTTGGGTCTTTGATTCTGTTTTAAAGCGGAATTTTTGTTGTTTTTTCTTAACCCTAGATATTTTAGTTCTGTCCATTTGCATAGGTAATATTGCCATCATATTTATTCACACTGCTCATAAAAGAGCACATCACAAAAGTGCCTGGAAAATAAAACTCCAATGAGAAGGGACCCATCAAGTTTAAATGGAGGTTTATATTGCAGCATTATGAGACAGAGGCTTGCACATTTGCAGCTCCCATGGCAGAAAGTGAAACTCTAAACAATTAAAGAAGCACAGACATCCTGCCCTAAAGGACTGTAAGCATTTAAAAAAGCAGCCATGACCTCTCTTTACTGGGCCTGTTTTCTATTTAATTTACAGTCTTTATTAGCCAAGAAAATCTTGGCTGGATCTTAGTCAAAGTGATGAATATACAAGCATTTTGATCTACAATTTGGGGCACTTCAAAGTATTTTTTACTTTATGATCATTTGTAATCAAGGTCAGAGCTCTGGTGGTAATTTAGATACCACCTAAACATATTTATAATATAAAAATTGCTTTGCAGTAGCATGCATAGTGTCCTTTCTATTTTTGCTCACAGTAGGATTGGAGTCACAAATGCTCAGGCTCTCCAAAAGTTATTCCTACAAGTTTGTGTAAGCAGCTCCATGCCTAGGTTTCTTTTAATCAGTTCCCACAATGACACACAAAAATGGAGCATATATGTGTGAAAAAAGAAATGGTTTGTTTTCATTGGTTTATTTATTGAGATATAAGCTTACTAGCTTTTTAGGGAGAAAAAGTAAACCAAAAAGCCATAAAATGTTTAGAGAGGAGTTTTTGTTCTTTTTGTCATCTGTTTTTCTCATTTTTCCATATACTCTGCTTATGAACTAAGGTATAACAAGTCTCAGAAGTGTTCCCCTTTTCAAGTACAGGGACTCTCACATTCTCTCTCTCAGCATGTTGCAGAACAAAAGCTAAAGCTGTGATCACTGTTTTAGCACTGTCATCTCAGGTTCTAGGCCCAATTTTTTTTCTAGATATTGTGTCTTTCTAGACATTTTGTCTTTCTACATCTTTCACTCTAGATTTATGCTAGCTAGGACAAACCTTCTGACTTTTGTACTTCATGTCTGACTCTTTGACAAGCACAACCCAAATTTGAAGTCCAGCATTGAGTCCCAGTTTTTCCAGGCTTGGCAGGCACTTACCTTGCCCATTCTGCCTGACTCCACTGCAGGGGTGCATTTTCAAAGTTCATATTGTATCACATCCCTCTTCCACCATGCACCCTTTCATCAGCCCCTTCTTTTCTCCTGCAGCCAAAAACATCCCATGGATATTTTAAGGCCCACATAGGCTCTCCCAAGTCTGTTTAACCCTATCACATCTATGAGGTACTTACAGATCAATGTGTATCTACAACTCACAACAGATTTTTGTTTGAAATATTGGTTTTTAAAATTTTGGGCTGTAGTCATTTTGTTTTCTTCTGCAAGGGTCCACTCCAATAAAAATCTGCCAGTTACTACACTTGCCCTTCTTCACATCCTCCCTTAAAACTCTCCTCTGCTATGACACCTTAAAAAAATTATAGTGGTTAAGCAGCTGATGTGCTGTGACTGCATAGTGATCATAATTATCTCCCGGTTACCTTGTCATTTCTGCCCCTCTCCCCATCTGTTTGCTGTCACTTGTCTTTTGCTTAGATCAAAGATTCTTTGGGGTACAGACCATGCCTGTAATTCCTGTGCATTTGGATACTGTCCTGAGCAAGGAATCTCGGGTTCTAGGCACTATTGCAGTGCACATAAATAAAAATTACTGTTTCTAAGGTACAATCCTCTGCATTTTTGTATGCATAAATTATAGCCACATCCTGTAATCCATTTTTCAGGCTAAACAATTAACTTCAATGGGAGTTGAGCCAGGGCAGGAGTTGGCCTATAGTCTTTACTCAAAACAAGCAACATAACATATTATTAATCACCTTAAATAGAGACTATCACATTCAATGCTGCAATCCTACCTGTGGATAAAATAAATACCTTTCCAGAAACCTTATGACTTTTCTCATTTACACTAGGCCAGGCTGCTCTGAAGAAAACTATTGTTCTGCAGGGGATAACAAGATTGCAGTGACTCCCTGGTCATATTCCCTTCATGTTGATTGCTTGGAGGTCGGCTAAGGGTGGTGAATACCCAGCAGAGTCAGTTGTAGTCCATGCTGTCTCTACCCAAGGGGTCTAGAGGCAGCTCTTCCTTTCCATTCAATGTTTTTATCTCCCACTAAGGCAACACAAAACTTCTGGGGGCTGTAGTTTTGAGTGTTATTCTGAATTTTGATAATATCCTCATATACATCATTATCCACATTGTGACCATAGCCTGGAAGCTGCTGGTTATAATTCACCAAAGTCTGGGGGAATCAGTTTGGCCAGGAGTGGAGCTGGGGATGCATCTCAAGCTCTTCGTATGTGCCTGCAGCAGAGCTCTTGGTGGGAGAGGTGGTTGCAGGGGCCACTGTCTCCTGTGCAGCTCCTGAGGAGCGACAGCTGTGTGCTTCCTCCTGTGGAACTTGGAAGAGCTGCAAAGGAGAGCAAAGCCAAAGCCAAAAATAAAAAAACATGCGCAAAAGCAATGAGAAAAATCTGCCAGATTCAAAGAGCTGTTGTACTACTGGAGGGCAGCCAGAAATCTCTGGAAGTCCCCTATTAATGCAGTGACTTGGTTGCAGTTACTTCCCCCCCCTCTTCCATCCCCAGGTGAATCTTGTCTAGCATCTAGAAGGCAGACCGCAGAAAGCACACACACACTTTTTCCCCACAGTATGATGTTTGTTTTACAGGCTTTCTGCCTGAAAATATGTTTTTCTCCTTTTCTCTTGCAAATTTTGGGGCTTCCTAAGCTGCTGATGAGTGAAAGTGAGACAAGTCTTAACATCCTCAGTAAATCCAGCCTCTATATGCTTACTTTCCACTCAAATTGATTGTTATTTTAACAAAGTGTTAATCTTAAATAAATGTTCATAGATCAGGTTGCTTTCCACTTTCTGCCAACGTTTGGGTCATTAGATGCTGGGCTGTAAATGAACCATGCAGATAAGACCTAATGTTAAATATCTAGGACTTCTTTATAAAGGGAAAGAGGCTGGGAGGATAAGGATCTCCTTGCTTCAGGCCATAAGACAGCTATTGACTTTCTAGCACTGGAAAGGAACTTTCTGAAGCATTTTCTGTTTGCCATCATCAGGAACAAGGTGCTGTATTAGAAGTGCAGTTGATGCTGGTCTGATTCAAAACCCTCCATTGGCATAAGGAAAGTGCTTGTAAAATTAGTCCAGGGGAATATGGGAACAGCAGTAAATTCCAGGTTCCTCCCTAGCCTTTTACAAGAGGACCTGGCATGTTTTCTCTAGAAAAGGGAGTTTGAGTTTGTGGTTTTGGTTTCTTTTTTCCCCTCAAAGGACATAGGAATTGCATAATTTTATACTGAATTCAGTTTTTACAGTATTCTCAGTAATTGGTCTCTATGTGCATGTATTTTAGGGCTTCTTTCGGCAATTCTTTCTGTGTTATTGGGGAGAAATTTATTTCAATATTTTCAGTGGCATATTATGGTAGATCTAAAAATTGCCTATTCTTCCCTACCTGGTAAAAGCATGCAGTACTGAGTAGACAAAGCAAAACTTCATATTTTACATAATTTAGTCTCTAATTATACAAGAGTGATGTGAGAGAGATACACAGAATCTGATCTAGAATTATGACTAAAAAATAATAATATTATCCTAATTGAAAACCATATAAGAGTTTGTTATCCAGCTTCAAATCCCTGACAGACTTGGATGCTCAGAAAATCGCAGCATTCGCAGGCTAAAGATTTAGTAAAAGTTTCATGGAAAAAAAAAATCCCTAATGAATTCTCAGTGTTTTTTAATATTGTGCCTCTTCAACAACAATGATGGCTTTTGGGGACTCTTGCTCGCTTATGGGACATGTGGGTCATTCGAAAGCTTGAATATTCATTATGAGATGAGCTGGAACTGGATGTGCAATATGTTTGGTTGAAAACTAAATTTTATGTAAATTCTACAGTGATGTTTTCTGGCTCAGTTAGAATCCATTCTACTGTTTATCTTTATACTAATAATGGTCTCTTGGGCTTCTTTTTAAGCCTCTCCATATACTTTTTTTTTTCTTTTAAAATGAAAGATGAAGATCCAAAGAAAACAATTTTTAAAGATAGAAATAGAAACACTAGGTAAAAGGAATTAGCAATGCAATCTCTGCATATATTATGTGGAAATCTACTGCAAAATTGCAGCTTGGAGTTTTATTCCTAGGACATTAACTGTTTCATGTTTGAGCAGTGTTGCTGCTCTGATTCCCCATTTTTTCAAAACCCCTTTTTTACATATTTCTGGATATTTTTGTAATATTTATTAAAATATTCCTTCTCCAGAATGATAAATCCAGTTGTCTGGAAGAAATAAAATCTGTGGCATCGCTCTGAAATGAGAATTAACCTTGATTACTACAGTAATTTACTAATCAAAACTGGAGACCTGCTAATCAAGCCTGAATTACCAGCTGCTTGATTTTTATAGTGACATAACCAAAATTGAACATTTGGTAAACAAGGGTCTTATTTATAGGGGGGGGAGGGAATTGGCATATGGCCATATTCATCTTAATATATTTCTCACTATAGTGTTGTGATTTCCTTATCAGCTGATGTGGGCATCTCCCTTCTAGCTTAAGCCATCCACCTTACCCCAAAATGATGGACACTGACTTTTCGATTACCCTGGAGCTGAAGTCAGAGCAGCCAATTCCACATTTTAAGAGGTTTTCTGATCTACCTGTTGTTTTTGGATCAGGGGAGAA
The DNA here is from genome assembly GCA_013396875.1 of Vireo altiloquus. NCBI lineage: Eukaryota > Metazoa > Chordata > Aves > Passeriformes > Vireonidae > Vireo > Vireo altiloquus. Next base: position 789,095 of record VZRF01001865.1, read on the forward strand.
CGACTGACAGACATATCACAGGAGCCTTGTGTTGCAGGGCCGGACAGAGAGCACCTCGGAATAAAGGAGGCAGAGCGCTGGATGCAGAAAGGAGAGGAATGGAGAAGTGCCAGTGAGCAGAGAGCTGGGAAAAGCTGCAGGAGGAAATGGCAAAGAGCATCCATGCGGCGCTGCTGAGCCCCGGGGCCGAGCGGGAGAGGGGACAAGCCCCGGGGGAAATGTGACACTGAATCACCAGGGAGGGACTGCCCAGGAACCCCCGGCCGTGAGTGAGTGGACAAAGTGCCAATTACTGCAGCCTACCTCACGGGGCTGGGACTGTGAAAGTATTCCTCTGGTTTCCATAAGTGCATCTAATTTCATGGGTTTAACTCTTTTTTCTTTTTTTTTTTTTTTTGGTCTGATTTCTGTTCATTTTTTCAGCTCCCAGATGGCATCCAATATCCACCGACACAGAAAATAATTTCCCAGTATTTTCTTTAATGAATGACCTATTATGAACAAGCAGGAAAAACCCATATTGTGCAATTCTTCCACAGAAAAACTGATCGTTAATGTAAATGGGGAGAAGCCCCCAAAATGGGAATCTTTTTTGTTGCCTGAGCTGTGTGTGGTGTTTCATTAAGATGGCATGTGTGGGGTTTTTTTAATGTCTTGTTCAATTGATATTGTCGTGGCTAATTGTGCTGTTAAAAAGGTAAAGAACAGAAACACAAAAAGATTATCTCTAGAATAATGTTTACAGCATGAAATTCTCAGCTAGTCAGGCTCTTTCCCATTCTCTGCTTGTTACTTTAGTCCTAATTCCCAATCCTCTCAATTCTTAGCATAGAAAATATATACTAAAGCTAGTGCTGCTTCCATTTTTTCACCATCTTATCTCACGAACCTGAAATAATGTTTTCCCCTATAAGTCTTAAATGTACTTACACCTAACAGGAATGAAGGGGCACAGGGATGAATTAAAATTTTTCAATGGTTTCTAGCCAGCCTCAGCCTTGAAGAACACCAGTTTGTGGTCAGTGTATGTTTAGACATGACCCTGCAAAGCTTCCAGGGGCCACAGCTCAGTGTGGGCCAGGCTCTCCTGCAGCAAGAGCAGCCCAAATCAGAGCAGCAAAATCCTGCTGGGGTCCACAGACAGTCTCCAGAGGGGTTTTCAGTACCAGGAAAATGTGAGCAAGCTAAAACAGAGTGCTACTCCTAATATTGTGTACTCTTGGCAGGAGGGCCATCCATGAGGATAAAGATTCCACATTTCAGGTGTGGATTCTCAGGCAATGATTAGAACATTTGAAGGCCAAGAAAATAAGGGTGAAACAAGTGGCTCAGACAGACTTAAGCAAGGGAGGATATTTCTTCCTGACCACTGGAATAGGACTCTGCTCCAGTTCACATCCCTGCTTCTCCCTAAAGCCACAGCTATGCACCCAGAAACTTTCCATCAGAAGTACTCAGCATTACCTCACATGTTTAGGATGACCCATCTCCACCAACAAAACTTCAGAAGCCCAACACATCCACCTGGAAATCTGGATAATTTATGCACTAGGACATAACAGGAGTTCCAAGGAGGACATGAAGTCACTGAGGAAGGAGTACTTGCGAGGAGGGACTGATGGCTTTGGAGGGAGGGCAGGAAAAAAGTAAAAAAAACAATAGAAGTGGTGGCAGAAAAACTGGGAAGAGGGAACAAAAATGGTAAAGTGACACCACAATGCTTTACTGGCTCTAAACCAAGGGAAAATTATGAAAGCATTCATTTTTTCTTTTTTCAGCCAAAGAAAAAAGTAGGGCATAAAAAGAGAAGGGAAAAAAGGTACGGAGAGTAGAACATGTGAAGAAAAAGTCAGCAAAGGAAGATGAATTTAAGAGAGAGGAGAAACAAGTGCTGGAAGTAAAGGAGTGGATGGTGGGGGAGGAGGCAGCACAAAGAGATCTGATGAACAGGGCTTTTAGGTAAGTGAATTTTATTTGTATATGTCATTTCCTACTTTTTATTGCACTTCTTTGGCAACCATCCCACAGTTCCATAACCTATGGATGGGTGGGAGGAGGTGGCTAAGAGGGCAAAATGGTAGTTTTTGGCAGAATATTGACATGACTTGAGTCAAGTCATTACTTGTGGTTGTCATTAGACAAATAGTGAAAGTGGGCTAATGGGGCAGGTGTTTATGAATCCTACAGGACAGAGAAGGCTCAGTTTTCACAACCTGACTCATACAGAAAGGGAGGGGCCCAAATGAGTCAATGTGGTGAAAGCAATGGCGAGCAGTGATTTCAGTGCTGCAGAAGACACAGGGACTTATTTCAGATTTACAGGATGCTGTCAGGTTGCTTCAGCCTCTCAGCAACTTTGGGTGGTGGGCACTGCATAGGTTTCTCTATTGGGGACTTCATTTCTTGCAGCCATTGGATGGAAATGCTTTTTGGTAGTGCAAAATGAGACCCTCGCACACAACTCTATGGAAAAATATGACTTTCACGAAAAATGTTCAGAACTCCATCTTTTCTGGGTGCTTTTGTTTCTTTTTGCCCTCTGTTTGACTCTTTACAGGCTTTTCCCCCTAATTATCTTGAATTTAAAATCGAAACATTTCTAAAACATACAGTGTCCAATAAAATTAGTTTGGATTTTTGAAGACTTTAGAACACACGCGGTAGCTGCCACCCTGAGTCAGACAAAATATCCAGTGTTTTCCCTCTGAGAGTGAGAGGAGAAAATGTCTGGGGAAAAAGTGTATGAACTCTGATATATCTCTCATACAGAGCAATCCTTCTTCCCCTGTGTGCTCCTGCCCTCTGAAGATCAGTGTCAGAGACATTTTGATTTGGAGGCTGGATCTTGGTCATCATGTTTAGTAGCTAGTGATGGATTTAGTTTGCATGATTTCATGTAATCCCTTTTATGGTCCATTTACACTTTTGACCTCCACACCATCCTGTGGCCATGAGTTCTGTAATTTCATTATGCACTGTGAGGATAAAATACTTCTTTTGTTTGTTTTAAGACTGATGCCTGGTCATTTAATAGAGGCTCCTAGTCCTTGCATTTGTGGGAACTGTGTAATAATGTCTCTGTATGTTAGAAATCAGGTTTTTGAAATAAAAAACTCTTTCAATTTTAAAGCCTTGTGATCAGGCAAGAGCCTCATTTTCCTCTTGAGAATCCTTCTATGAAAAAAAGGAAAAATTCCCAACTATAACTGCAGCCTGATGAAATTAAAATTAGTTAAAGAAAAAGTAGTTTTACAGTGACTATACTGCACAGATAAGTAGCCTTAGTCTTATTTTATATGTCCTGGTATGGTTCCCATCTCATGTCACATCATGGTGCTCGTTTCAGTTTCATAGGTGTGGAATAGCCTATTTTAAGGCCATTTTCTGTGGCCCAACTATTAAATCATAAGCAGAGTAATGGGAGAATATGATCACTGAGTTTTCTGCAACAGCAAGAAGGGGAAAGGGTTGGAAAGTCAATTAAAAAATAGGAGTAGGCTTTGTACAAGGCACCTGAGCATGGACAGGCAGCAATCTACAGTGGGGTAGGCTAGGGTGTGAATAGTTTCCATTTTCTTACAGCTGGTAGTTGTCCAGCATCCTCTCTGCACCACCCCCAGCCCTGTGCTTTGTGTACCATTCCAGGCAGATTGCTGAGGATACAGACAAAGGACAGATTCCAGGATAAAAATCAAAACTGCTCTGGAAATGCACTGTGTGTGGCAGCATTTGGAGCGGTGGTGAGAGGTTAAAAAAAGGAGTTTGACTCTAACCCAAGAATCAAAATTAGTGTCAGAGAATTGAATGCAACACAAGGTGTGATGGAACAAAGACTGTTGGGGGGTCTTGTTTTGTTCAGTTATGACAAGCAATATTCACCACTTTAAAAGAAACAACAGTGTAATGGTTTTCACTGAATTGTATGAAGAAAGGATAATTTAACAAATATCACAAAACATGTCACAAATCAATTGTATTGAAAATATATTAGGTTTCTTTAAAAGAAAAGATCAGAAAAGGAAGCAGCACAAGCAGGAGGAGAGACAGCACACAAAGATTTACTTCTGAGTGCTACAAAATATTGAACTAAAAATAACATTAAAGATGAAATTTGCAATGAATCTCAAGCTGCTAAATTCCCAAAGGCTGGGTCTGCCAAAGGCTCTGTTGGTTTCCTCTGTTCTTTTCTGTCTTTATTTAAATATTTCATACAGTTGTCTATGTTCATATGTAGTGCGAACTGTCATTTATATTTCAGTCCACTCTAAAATGGATCTTAGACTATCTCAAGCTGTGCACTGCAGCGAGGAGTTTGGAACTGAGAGGTAAGTTGAAGTGGTAGGGACAAATGAAGACTGATATTTAATGTAGTTTTTGTGTACTTATATTTTGCTGTCATGTATTTTGCCTTAAACTGATTTGTAATTTTCTGCATTTTGTGACATTATGATGTGATGCAAGTGGGGTTTCCATTTAGCAAATACATTGATGTATTTTTGAGTCGGAGTGGTTGGATTCTGAATTCTGACCCTGGGCTTTCATGTCTAGCAATAACAACATGCAAGTTTAGATGTGCAGTCTTAAATGCTTCTCCTTGTGCTTTGGACTTGCCGAGGTAACCTTTTTAAAACAAGACAGTCTTGAGCTTATTTTAGACTCACTTGTGTGATAGGCCCACAGGGTGCTAAGTATCCTCACGTCTCCCTTGTCTTAGGAATACAGGGCACACCTCACCCAGAAAAACCAGGACTTACTGTGGAGCTGGATCTGCCACCTTGGGAGAGATTCTCCCACCCTCCTGGAGTTAGGGGAGGGAGCAGAGGGACCTGTTCTGTCCCCATACAGACAAATTGCAGCAGTCGTGGTGGCTGGGGCACAGCCAGAGCTTCCTAATTGCTCCCTGCAGGCTGGGAGCCCCCCGGGCTGGGCTGGAGAGGGCACTGCCAGCAGGCAGGGGTGGCACCGACCCTGCTCCATCCCTGCAGCAGCAAACATTCCCTGAAGGGCTGGGATGCTGCTGCTGCACCCTGACCTTAGCCCAGCCCCATTGCTGATACACTGTGCTATCTCTTAGATTAGCTAAGAAAGGTTCAGATACATCAAGGTGGGGTTTTGCACTTCTTTTCCACCAGCGTGAGGAAGAACAAAATCAGCAGTGTTGGACTCCATCAATTTGTATAAAAGAAAGAATCCTTAAGAAATGATGTTGCTTTCTTGCTTCCGAACGGTAAATCATGCAGAATAAAAATTTTAAATAATGGCTATTAGATTAGGAATTCTAAGACGCTTTTACTACTTGGGAGCTTTGACTATTAAAAATTGATAAATTGCCATTGAAATACAAGCAGCTCTGCAATATGATAGATCAAAGTTCATTTTTTTCCCTAATGCAGAGTTAAGATGAGCAGGCTTACTTTTTGCTCATCTTCTTTGCAGATCAAAAACATTCCTTTCTTTTTATTTGAGTGATCAATTTACTAGAAGAGCCCAATGTATATGTTGTGACTGCAGTAAAATTCTTATTCACAAGCCCTTAAGAACTAATACAACTTGCTGGCATTATGCAAACCTCAGTATATCTCAGCACAGCTGTCCAAAGTGGATAGTGTGTCTCCTCCACATAACACAGGTGCAAATTGATTAGTTACAGTTCATGAAGTGATATTTCTTAAAATATTTTGACCACATTATTAAAAAGCTAACTCTTCTCAGTGGTACTTCTACGTTAAATTAGCAGAAAGACTTCACAATGCTGTGTTTTAGTGGACAGTGTTCCATAGAAAGGACTCAATTGACTGAAATGTAAACCTTGGAAAGACATTTTGCTGGCTTTTCTAAAAAGCAGTGGCTTTTCAGGAATCTATTAATTGCATGTCAGTGTAGCTATAAGAGTTTTTCTTTTTTGTGTATTAAATATCTCTTATTGCTTTCTAAGCATCTATAAATCCACTCTGTGGCAATTTGTATATTTTGAAAACCTTTTAAATTAAGTAACACAAAAATATGTAATGAACATGCAACATTAAACACTTTCAAGGGCAGCAAATATGATCACATCCTTCAGAAAATATTTCTAAAATGTGTGATTTCCAACCCACTAACTTACTTGTAAGTTGTGTAAAAGCTGCAGTTGATAACAAGGTCTTGTGTATCTGGATCTTTGGGTAAACAGTGTCTGCCAGTATAGCTGGAGGAGACAGACATTTCCATTTTTAAGATAGTTCTGTAAAGAAAATCCTTCTGTGGGTGTCCACACTTGGCAGCTGATCTCAGGTCTGGCACGGTGTGCACATGCTGCCACAGCTCCCATCAGCCCAGGAGGAGAAAAATCCTGCATGTGGCCCCAAGAAGGTTCAATCCTGGAGAGCACTTAAGCACAAAACTAGTTTTAAACTTAAGGGACAATATATAATTTAGATACAGACTTTGCTAAAAGATGCAGGATGAAATACGTATATTCCAGAAGGAGGGATATAACGTGTGAAAATAAATTGTATGGGAAAGCATCTATAGATAGCTGGGAAGTAATGAAGGAATCCTTCGATCTCAGTTCAAGGAAAACTTAAATTTACTGTATTTTATTTCACATTAATCCTTCAGTCGTCTACCACAGTTTGTATCTGGCCATGAAATTTTCATCTATGTAGTGTTATTCTTTGGCACGTAAAGATTTACAGTCTCTGAGCCTGATTTGGCTCGTCTTGGTGTTGATGACAGAAATTCCAATTTTGCTCTCAAAGGGCATGATTGAACCAGTTAACATTTATTTCAGCCTTGCAGAAGGACATATTGCTTATTTTATACATAAAGTATGCCAAAATAAGATTAAGAGTCTTTATGAACATTGCACAGAAAGTCAGAGGCACATAGTCATGGAACTAAGAATCCTTTCTTCCAGACTCTCACTTCCCTGTTTTATACTGTACTTTTGATAATGTGTCTGCATTCCCACAGCAATATTCTTCTGGCACATGATAATGCAATAGTTTTGAAATATGCTTTTCATGTGATGTGTGAAAACATAAAATCTATAGATGTGCAGTATACATGGATAAAAGAATTCATATTACAATATGTAGCTACAAGCATAATAAATGGAAATTGATGAAAAGGGACTCTTTCTACTGCTGGGATTTTAAAGAATTAGACAAATGTGTGTAGTTCAAATAAGGCAGAATTTCTGTTTCTTGTCACAGAAAGAGCGATGAACATGTATCAGAAGAGAAAATCAGCTGCTGCTTGGTAAGTACCTTATGATTTTTCTTGACTGCTGCCATTTGGGCCCTACCAAGTCCAGTACTTACTGTGCTGATCAGGCTGCTGGCTCCTTTTTTGTTATTAGATCACTCAAAAAGACAGTTTTCTTAGAAAAACTAAAACTATGCCAGTGCAATATCATCTCTTCAGAAATCCTTTTATTAATTCATTTACATTTCAAGCTGGAGATAAATCAGTATATTGGTGGAGACAATCCTTGGTCCAGTCTTTTCATGTTGGAGGCAGAAGAGATTCCTAGAGGAGTGACTCTGAATGCTGTTTTTCTCTTGGTTTTGTAGGCAGTAATTGGATGGTGCAATATCCTGTGAAGCAGGTCTTTGTGATCTATATATTTATGCTAAGTGATTTTAATTCTTATTTTTATTATTGTTTTAAGAGTAGTAGCAGTGGTAATAGCAGAGGCAGGAGTATTATTGGCAGTCCCTCTGTCCAAAGAGCTCATTAAAGGACAGCACTCTGGAGATGATGCCCTATCTGACTGGAATCAGCAGGAGACAGGAACTACATCCCATATGATGAATAACAAAAGAAAGGGTAGTTTACATTCTTTGATACATTTCTGCTCGATTAACCCCCAGTGGGATTTTACCCCTCCAGTCACATTTTTTTGTTCCTCTAATCTTCTTTTGTATTTGCTCACTGACCCCGAGCATGTATTTGACTTGTGACCCTATTTCTGTTAATAAAATACAGGCCATCTGACCAGCATTCACACCACTCCACTACAAGGTGATGATTACCTCATTGTAAGTGCTGGGAGTTAGCAACTCACAGGGTAAGGCTGGTGGTTGGGTGGCCTGGAGATAAGATAACCAATGAAGGCAGCAGAAGCAGTTCTGAGCTGTGCCTTCAAAGCCAAACTGCAGATAATAAACTCCTTCAAAATATCTAGTTCTATCCATAGAACTGCATATCTCCTTATGTATTGTTCAGCTATTAATTACATGATAATGTTTAGGGGATTCTGGCGTGACAAAAAACAATGAGAGCTATAATGTGGAAATTTTCAGTATCCGTATGGGTGGTAGCTTATGAAATCAAAATTATCCCATTTCCATTTTGGGCTATCAATTATAATTATATGCATCATGAAAAAAAATACATCAGCACTCAGTGGCAATAATTTCAGTTTAGTGTTTTGAGGCTAAATTAACACTGGAAAGCAGAGGTGATCTCTTTCTAAGCAAAGTGATATTTGTTTTTAAAGCACTAGTAGAAATGTAGGGCAGGTTTTTTAAGAAAAGGCATAGTAATGAACTTATTCATGCTTTCACCAAATTCTTAATCCATGAATCTTATGACAGGCACTGTTAATTGTGTGTTACATGAAAAAAATCATGCCAAAGCCATTTATCAGATATGTAATCTGTGTCTCTGTTTTGTGACAGGAAGCCATTATTTCCACTGAAAAAACAAATCCGTTAAATTTGAACTATTAGATTACAGCAGGGTTAGGGCTGCTTCTGTGCAGTAGAGTCACATCAGGGTCACAGCCCAGTTCTAGAGATGTACTGCAAGAGCTTCATATCTGATTAAGACAAAAAACTGATAAAAATGTAATGCAGACTAACAATATGGAATTATCTGATGCAGTTTGGGGGGATAGGGGCAGGGGGTATAACATCATTCAGTTTATTTGCATATGTTTGTTCTTTCTACTGAAATCAATCTCTTTGAAGGAAGCAAGAAAACTTTAGAAAAAGAAAATATTATTAATGCTGGTAAGAGAACACAGAAGAAAATCTTTAGTAAACATTTCTTTTCCAGTGTTGATTATCATTCTGTCTAATGTTTATTTTCATAGTTTTCTTTGATCCAAACACAAATAACAATACAGTTAGCTTCGTTTCTTTGAACTAACAAAACTATACTGTGGCCAAATTTGGAAGAAATTTTTAAGTGGCTTTTTTGTTTTCCTTCAAAGCCACATACCAGATTTATAGAGTAGATATTTGCATAATTCGCACCCTCTCCTGCATAGGAATGTTTCTACGGCCAGCAGTGATTTACCTGCTGTGGGCCTCCCTCTGCCTTTCCTGGAAGGCTGAGGGCTCTGGGCATCTGGGCTCACGCTCCACCCCAGTCCAGGGAGCAGCGAGGGCTGGGGCAGGGCTCACCCCGTCTCTCATGGGAGCTGCTGCAGTGTGTAGGGGCTGGCTGTGGCTCTGTGGGGCTGGCTCGTGGATGCAAGCCCAGAATGTGCCATTGCACCCTCCCTGCAGCCCCAGCCCAGCCTCCAGCAGAGCCTGCAGGAGGAGAGGCAGGGCAGGGTGGCAGAGCACCAGGGCCCTGCCCGTGGGCACCTCTGCTCAAGGGGAGCCCAGGGCACAGGTGCTGCCTTGGCCAGCTGCTCCCGTCAGGCTCTGACAGATGATTGTGCACTGCAGACTTGGAAACAACCACGTTCCTAATGTAAATATTGTGCAATTGCAAAATACGTACCACGGTATTTACCACAGTGCTTGAAACTAGGCCTGTGTTGCTGGGGGTGATTTAGTCTGTATGTATTTTAAAACTGCCAAATCAGAGATCTGCTCAGGAAACCTGGCAGCATCTGCTGAGGCAATGGTGAAGAGTCTGTATCTGTGATGGGAAGCATCTCTGTCACCCTCAGATTACAGCCAGCAGTTATTCTGGCTGTTCTGTGCAGCCATCCTGCATGCAAATATTGGCCCTGAAAGTGGTGGAAGTTATGAATAAAGACCACAAGGTCCAACCTCAGTCAATAGCTACAGAAAAGCCATATGTTGGATAAACCAACTGCTTTAAGTTTTTTCAGGATATGATAAAGAAACATGAGAGATTCTCAAGTTCTCTAAAACTCAATTTTGCTCTCCCATTACATCTCTGTGTTTGTCCCACTGCTTAGCCTGGCTGAACAAGGGCATCCAGTCTAATGATTGATTGCCTCTGAGAGCAGATCCAAGTTTCATTCTTAAATCAGCCAGCATGTGGTTGATGACAGGGACAAAGCCAACCCTCATCACTCCCTAAGCAAATCATCTTCCTCTTTATTGTACACTTTGACCAAATTATGATTTCACCACTGAAATAAGTGTCAGAATTTCCACCAGGTTCAGGTGGATTTGGATTTGGACATTAACTTCTAGGTGCAAATGGCTTCTTAAAGGGTTACTTTTAAATAAGTAGGTGTTTAAGCACTTCAAGAGGTTTTAAAAATAATAGGAAATGCAAATAACATGAATTCAAGTGTTGTTAAAAAGTGTCATTAGAAAATGGGTGTTTTTAAGATTGAATCAGAACTAATCCCAGTGACTGCAAATGACATTGGTAAGAGCGAAAATTTGGGTTTTGAACTGTGTGAAGAGTTTTAGCTGAACCTTTTAACTTTCTTTAGAGACAAGGGGAGGTGACATGGGAATGTTCTTACTTAGGAGTTTTGGTTTTTTAATACTTATAAAAATACCAAATAGAAATCTGTTGTTAGCTTCTGTAGTTTGTTCCAGTCAAAATAAAGTACTTCTGGTCCTAGAGGAGGGAGCTCTGAAATGGTACCTAAAGGTCCTGCCTAAATGTGCAGAGCCTTTCCCTTTTAAAGATCATCTCCACTAAAAGCACAACCAAAAACCACTCCTTGCTTAGTTTCCTAGGTTTTTTTTCTTTCTAACACTATGAAAACAGGAGTAACAGAGCTGATACTTTAATTATTGTGCAGCTCACTCGATGTGAATATAGTTAGGAAAATGGGACTGAAAAAACTTCACACATCCAGGCTCTGTTTCCTCAATTTCTGGCAGAGGTAGCGTAGGTATGATGCCCAGAATGAGACCACAGCAGCATCCACTGAAGATGTCCCAAGGAACAAAACTTGCAGAGTTAGAGAGCTCCAGAATACCCATCTCTTGATGGAAGAGTGTCAATCAGAGCACTTCCAAAAGTCATTAACTTTACATTCTTACTTAATTTTCCGTAAAAATACGCAGAAGTGCTCACGTGCCAGAAAAGGCTCTTCCCATTTTGTGTTATGGAATGAAACAGAACTTTGGCATGGAGAAGCAGAGTCTCTTGTATTTCTCCATCCCTGAGACTGCTCAGAGCTAAGCACAAAGTTGTGCTCATGTTCTTCCTTCCTCTCTATTTGAAAAAATGTTTCTACCCTGCATTTCTGCAAAGATGAGCAGAAAGCCTTGCAGATGGGTGTAGAAGCATCTGCCTGAGCCTGCAGAAGACTAAAACAGCAGCAGTGAGAGGTATAATGCTTGGAAACACAGGAGGGTTGGCTATGCCACTGCTGAAACCTCAGCATGTGTTAAAGCTCAAAATAAATGGGAGTCCATGTACAAATAAACAATATATGGCTTACTGTAGTGATGGCTCCATTTTGGAGGGGTTGTGTTTGGTTTTTAATATGCAGCTAAATAATATTTAATGTTCTATTATTTTTATATTCAAGTAAAACAAAATATTTGTAGTTATTGTGAGAACATTGCCACTGATGGCCCAGGCTGAGGTGGGTGCAAAGCTTTTGTGGTGCCTGACAAAGGATGTGGGCAATGTCCTGGCCCAGCTAATTGGTGTAGAATATGTCTGTCTTGAAAATTCCTCTTCAGAATGTAGCACCACTGTGCTCTTCACATCCAGGGATTGAAACAGGAGTTAATGCCTCAAAACCCTTGTGTTGTGTAGTCCCATGGTAATTCCTCTAGCTTTATCTCCAGTAATTTTCCTGTGCTGAGTCTGGTCTCTCCCTTCTGCTCAGCTGCAGGGAGGTTGCTCTTTTTTCTTTGTTCTATTAACTTTCTCATAACTATTATCTACTATTTTCACATAACAACAACTATCAAGCTGCTAAAACAGTTTTCAAGTATATTAAATCCACCTTTTTAGAACAATAAGGAAAGAGTTTTACTAAATAAATACATAAAGCTTCTCTTAGATCATGCAATAAGGAAACTGAATATAGAGCTAAAGTTCCCAGAACTTGGGATGACAAAGGACCAGTTTACTAGAGAGCTTTTTCCCAACACTCAGAGCTCTGGTAGTCCTTAGAGGAAATAATAAATCTTTCTCTTTGTCACTCTTCTCTTGGTCTCTTTTGTTGTTTATGATTGAAAAAATAAAAAGTGTAGGTAGTACTTACAAGGCAGCTTCCTTGATGTTTCTGGTAGTCCAACCAAGGGACAAGTTTGTGTATATAGGAAGGGGAGATGAACAATTCATCCTGTAAAGGAATTAAAAACAAAAGTGGAAATCCTTTGTAAGAAGAGTGGTGGGGATTAGAGCTGCATGCTTCCACTAATGACTTCGCAAACATTTAGCCAGAGATAACCCAGAAATCCAGTTGCACTTTATTTAATATTCAGATAAGGACCATTCACCTGCTGTTAAGCTACAACATCTACAATCATTCTTTGAATACTGATAATTATATGAAGCAGACTCCCCTAGAGGCTGGTAGTCTAGTCTGGATTCACCTGGAATACAAAGATGAATAATATTGCATATTACATGCACCCAAGTAGTTGCAATTTATAGAAATGTCCATTTATACTCCTGAAAAAAAGATGTGTATTTCCCTAGGGGTACAGTATATGGTGATAAAAACCTGTGTGTGGGGACAGTTTGGATTGTAACTCCTAGCGTGCCTGTTGATTAATTAATAAACAAATAAATCATTATATTTAGCCAGATATCTCATTCCGAGCCCATAAAAGAGAAAATGTTAGAAATTAATTTTGTGTGCCTCGCCATAAGGAAGGGTTACTCAGAGACACCAGAAATGAGTACGAGAAGTGGCATCCAAATGGCTCTGAGTCGATGTGTGTGTACATTTTTAAAAGATGAGTAGCATTATGAATCTGCTCTCTTCGCCTCCTCCTTTCCTCCTCTTTCTCCCATCAGGTGCCTTGTCCTTGTTCTCCCCTCTCATTTGCTGATGGCTGATAACACCTTATCTCCACCAGGGAAGCAACTGGGAAGTTTGCTCCTTCCTCACAAGACTGAGGGTATAATTAGAACCACGCACCTGCTCAGTCCTCCGGTGACTCAGTTAGTCTACATCCATGTCAAAATCCATGCTGTGAGGGTAATTTGATCACCTCACTTACTTTTTTCATATACTTTATATGAATAAACCACCAGAACAAGCCTCCGTTGAGTTGGTTCAGTTTAATCTCACAAATTTGTGTCAACTCTTTGTTGCCAGAAGAATTTTATCATTTGATCTCATGGTTACACTTTAGTAGACTTCAGTACATATTTTATTTCACTCTTCAGAATATAAAATTCCATTTTTGTGTCAAAATCATCTCTTTATTATTATCTATTTATATTTCTGTGATACTTACAGACTTCAACTGAGATCAGGGTCTTGTTGTACAAGACAATACAGAAACACACAATAAAAGAATTCTGGTCCCAGGAGCCTTGTAAGCTGAATAAAGGCTGGGAGAAAGGAAATATTGCCCCCCTTTTACAGATGGGAAAGCGAAGCTCTGACAATCTTTCTGTACAATGCAGAGCAGTGTCAGACAGCGATAGTGAAGAGAGAGTTCTGAAAAAGGCAACAAAGTCCAGAAACTATGCAAAATAAAGGTGTCTTTAAACCCTATTATATTGGCAAACATCCATGCAAGTTCAAATAGGTGTACACTGGTTTCATTTGCACACTGAGCATGCCAAGGCTCCCTTGGCCTTCTCCATCCTTCTTTGTCCCCCAGACCTCCCTTCAAAGGCAGATGACACCATTCTTTGATGCTGCCTTCTTAGGCTCACAAGAGTTAGTTTGCCGCTGCTTCCTCTAGCGCTTAAAAAAAATTTACCTCAAGCTCTGTGATGCCACAGGGGTGTCAAATCTCTCTGACTGCAGCAGCTTCCAGGCTCAGCGGAGATACATCAAGGCTCTGTTAGACTCTCCTTCCCAACATCCGAAGGGTAATGCAATCTTTGTGTCCTTGAACTGAGCCTGGAATCTCCTGCACTAGGACACTTTCCCCCTGCTGCTCCGAGAAGACCCTGCAAGATCCCGGGGAAGCTGTAACCAGCTGAGGATAGTCACTCAGGACCAAGCAGCAGAGCAGCACTTTGGTGTTCCCTGAAGACAGCAGAAACGAGAGGAAGTGGTAAGTTCATCGTCTCCCTTTCAAAGATGACTAAATACAGGAGGGGAGCCTGCCAGGAAGGGAGGATGGGGTGTGCAGCAGTTTGTAGTTCTGCACAGAGGTAGTTCTGCCCCCCTCAGATCTGCTGAGCTGCTGCAGACATTGGCACACCAGCCTGCTGAGCTCGGTGTGCAGAGCCCCATGAGCCAAACCCTTCACCGTTCCAACTGTACCACTGCAACACTGCCTTCTGACTAAATACCGGTTCAGACTAATTGTTAAGGATCAGATAACAGGAAAATATTTCTATTTGACAGTCTACTATTTTTCAATTGTTCCTCTGTTACATATCTAAGTAAACATTTGTTCCACTTATCATTTCTGAGCAAAAGACATGAATCATTTGACTAGTAAAACCACAACGACAGCTGTTGCTTATTAGAAACAGTCATCTTGTTCAAGGGCCTGCTATGGAGGAGTTCTTCAGGAAACTATTTCTGCTTTTAGTGCTTTACAGTGCAATGAAAGCAAAGTTGTAGAAATTGGGGCGTTTTTGTTTCACTTATGTGATTGGCAAAACACCCAGGCACATATACACACATGGAACAATCATTACAGCTGAGCTACGAGCCCCCAAGAAACAGGAAAATACTCACTTAAGAATACTACTAATGATATAATACTTATGGTCTTTGTGGCTTTTATACAGAACTCTACATTACAGCAAAACAAAACCAGATTTAAGGGTCCCTTGGTAAGCAGGTTGTATGTTTGGGATTTTGGTGTTGGATTCAATATTTATACCAGTTATTATGTATGTACCAGAAATATCTTTTGCCATTCATGGTTTTTCCAGCTCTCAGGAACAAATTAACCTTGGCTTCGTATGATCCCTGGAAGCCAGACGTCAGTGGTCACCACCACATTACTCTGAGAACAAGCTTCTTGAGTCAGTGATTTAAAAAAAGAAGAATTTTAAAAATTCTGGTCAGGACAGAAAAAAGCAGGGGTGGTAACAAAATGCTTTTTAAATTAGTAGAAACAAAATAGGGAGAAAAAAACTGTACCATGATGAAATCAAAAATAATTAAGTAAAACCCAGTCAGGTTAGACATAAGGATTTTTCCCTTCCTGGAGGGGTGGCTCAAAGGCATTATAGATCATACAGGCCAAAATCTGATTAATTCTGTGACCTGTATGGAATAAAATTGTGTTAAACAGAGGCCTAAGAGCTGGGCACTTTATCAGACAAAATCACTGGAATGGTATACCCTGTATGATGCCCTTATTGTCAGCTTGGAAGGGAGAAGCCAAAGACTAAATGAGCATAGAGACTGCACTGATCCCAGCAGAGCAGAGGGGAGGAACCTTGGCAGGGCAGTGGAGAGATGCTACCAAGTGATCTGCTCAGCTAAATAGCAGAGCTTGTGGTTTGTGGCTGTTACACAGATACCTTTCAAACCTGCAAAATTAATTTTAAAACACTGAAGAAGAAAGATTAAAAATAAAATAATTTTAAAGGATTGTTGGATTATGGCAAAAGAAAGGGAAAGCAGAGCAGGAAAGCAGTGGAGAGAAGCATGTCACTGAGGAGACAAAGCTGAGGTTTATTATGGGTTAGAAATCTGCAAAACTGTCACCAATTCAATAATAGCATTCAACGAGGTTTCTAGAGATCATATCCTGCCCTTCATTCACCCTCACAACACTCACTGATGGGAGTCAGCACTTTGCTGCAGCTGGATATTTAGGAGTCATTTTTGCTGTGTAACATGCCTGTTCTTACCAATCTCAGTCAAGTAAGTAGTCCATCCTCATGTGTCATCCCACGAAGCCAAATGTGCTAATTAGCATAAGTGATGATTACTTATCGCTGTGAGGTCCTGCGAGGTTGGGGCTCCCAGCATCAGTACACTTGACATGGCAGTCTTTCTATTGCAATTTTATAAAATGGGGCCCAATTCACTTCAGAGGCGCCTTGAGGAATAAGCTGGACTTAAATGATGCTCAGGCCTTTGACTGGACCTCTAAAAATCCTTAATTCATTGAGTGAATACTAATTAGTCAGAGGAGGGTTGTTAAATTATAGACTCAGTTCTTTATTGTTGCTCAGAGCATGGTATCTTTGCGAGTGCCTGAGCAAAATAATGCAAATCCAAGCACACAGAGGGAAGTTAAGGTGTGATTGCTTTCCTTGGTAAAAACAGGGACTGCAGAAATGTCATTAATAAGCAGGACAGAGAATCTGCTCGTGTCAATGGGTAAATTTCACTCTAGAAGAATGCAAAACACTAAAAATGAACAATATAAGACACTGTGGAAAGCTGCATCTCATAGCTGCACTGGGAGGGAAAATCTCACTCCAGACAGGTGGATGGAAAAGGCCTGATCCAGACCCCAGCCAGTGGAAATCTGAGTTTGATGAGCTCTGAATCAAGCCCTTCCTGAGCAGGCATCCTCAGACACCCTTGACAGGGCTGAGTCCTGGAGGATTGTGTAGAGCAACACACTCAGTGTAACATCCACAGACTGATTGGTCAGCCCCAATCAAATGCTCAGTGCAAGAAGGAATCAATCATGTCCCTCTCCTAGGGACCAGCACCTAATTGCTGCATGGATACATCAGGAACAGATTTCACTCATGTAAAGCACATGATTTTAATGGGTTAGAGGTATTCCTAACAGCTGACAGTCTCTTACTTTTTTGGATTTCTCATATCTTTTTGTTCCTTACCTAATTTCTGAGCAGCTCCAAGCCTCAGTGTGACTCCTGTGCTCTTTCTGAACCTTGGTTGTAAGATCCTACAGCTCTCACAGCATTTACATATTTTTTGAATACTGCAGCAATTCCTTGTGACCTTTGTGATCATCTCCTTAATTCATAGTTCTTCTGATTCCCAAAGTGTAATGGATGTAGGAAAATTTTGGCTTATAATTTTCTAACCAAGTAAGCCTCTGCTCTGTTCTTTGCTACATGTGATCTGCTATAGTTAAATACATGAGTGGTCTTCTATGTGACCCCAAAAGGTTTGTTATTGTTTGTTTGTTTTTTTTTAAAAAAAACCCAGATCTTTGAAAAAGTCTTAATCAGAGGTACAAAAAATATTGCCCAGCTGTTGGAGGGCTTGGCACAGTACATCAGAAATAGCAGACTCATTCTAACATTTGATCTTTGCTTTTCTGGCTGTATCTGTTAAAACAACCTGCTGTGTGTATGCTGCTGCACTTTAGCTTTCCAGCCAGGTGTTTGTGAAGAATTGCATTTATTCAATTAGTGCATAAATGCTTGCCAAATTATGTATACTAATGGCATATATGCAGGTCCATCACACATACAAAGTGTATTTTACACAAGGCATCGCTTAGACTTCTGGGTGTAAGACTAAAATCTGAATGTTAAATGGCAAACAGATACTCACTAGATTAACAACAAAGAGTCATCATTGTCAATATTAGTGAAACAGTGTTAGAAAAAAAATTTTATAGTTGTCTGGACAGAATAAGTTTTTCTTCTGTTAGATTTGTAATCAAGTTCGGACATTTTCAGAGTTTTGAGGCTTTTGCTGTCTCATGCACTTGTACAGCCTAAGAACATGCCCACACCTTAGCCAGCTGTAATCCATATGAAGTCGTGAAATAGGACTTTCATGTATGGAAATTAAAAACCTTTGGAAAAAGCTTGCTTGATCAGATTTTTAAAGATTTCAAGATCTGTATATGTTCACCATTATGTTTAAAATAAGCATTTTTTTATTTGCTAGCAATTCAAGGTTCTGAGTTTATTTGGATTTTCCCATTAGCCTGGCAGTTTAGCCAGTAAAACCCTTTTATTCTTCCCACTGGAGTAACAGAGAAATTCATTGGATTCTAGTGGATAGTAGATTTCATTATCATATTATAGAAAATAAAGATTAAAATTCCAAATGATTTTTCCTGCAGTCTGCACACTCACCATGTAAATGGAAATATGTGGAAAAGTTGACTACTTCATAAAAAATTTACTTCCTGTAAGGATTCTCTTGAATTGGTTTCAAAAGAATCTGCTGCTTGGCATCTTTCCTATACTGAAATTCTAGAGGGTAGCTGCATTATGTGCATGTAAAACATGCAAAAGGAAACACTCACTGAACTCTTTCTTTCTGCTACCAAACATAACTGTAGCTTAGAAAAGGTGCCTGAAATCAAAACTCTTGACAAATATAAGATGTGTGCATTGTAAGATAACCACTAGCGGAAGGTGAAATACTCTTCTCCTTCCCTTGCTGTTGAGTGACAAAGGTTGCATCTAATGATAATTCGAATATTCTGCCAACAGTTGGGGATATTCTGCCCCTGCCAAAATAAATAAATAAATAAATAAATGCTTCCAAGTCCCAGAGCAAATGCCTGTAAGTCTATAGAAAACAAATTAGAAATGCGTTATTCTCAATAAAAAAAGTCTCCACAAGAGCTATAATTTTATTTTTCTTAGTGCACAGAATAACATAAATCAAAAGAAGCAATAGTCTACCTTGTGTTTTGACTACTTTGACCCTCTTCAACCCCTGCCAATTTTTATCTCATTTTTGTTTAACTTTGTACATCAGAGTTTAATTTTAAACCTGGTCCTGAAGACAGTGATGTATAGGGTACATCAAGTATAGCTTAAATTACCTTCTCCCCAGTGATTTGAAGTTGAGGGGAGGGTCTTACTCCGCAGCAGGGTGGGAAAGAGAAATGGTCAGATGTTGCCCTTTGAACCTGACCACCCTCAGCTACAGAAACATTTATGCCAGAACATCATTTATTGATTTTATTATATTTTAGGATCTCTTAAAACTGTTGGTGAAGTTTGCCATATATTAGTATCTGACACATGCATATAAAAACCGAAATATGGGTTGAGCAGAAACTATAAATATAGACAACACTGCCCAATAAACTTACATCCTTTCACTTATAGGTTTCTATTTCAGCTGATCATTCCGAGCAGCCTGTCTTTGAAAATAAATATTACCCCTCTGATAAGCTAACCAATTTGAAGATTAAAGCTGCATTTGAGGATTAAACTTTTTCTTATTTGATTATTGTTGTGCCTTGTAGCAGTAGAAGATAAATATTAATAGAATGCTACAGCCCAGTTCTGCCCACTTTACTCGCGTGAGCGTTTCATACCATGAGACTGAACGAATTATGCAGGATTTGGCCCTGAAACTCAGCACTGACTGCTCTGTTTCCTCAGTCCACTAAGAATAAGCCTCCCGTGAAATGTTACATGTACCCTGCAAACTCCTGAACCCACGGCTGCCACAGAAAACCCTCTCTGACGGGCAGCTCTGAGAGCTCGCCGTGCAATTACGTACCACCGAGCTGCGGGTGTGCTTCTATTGAGGAGAACAAAAACCACAAGAAGCGCTCTACAGCAGACCACAGAGTGGGTTTGGCACCTGTGTCTGCTCAGAGCCGAAGTTTCGGAGTTGTGCTATCACGTGTCCTGCTGACCCCAGGAGAGCAGGGCTGACCTTGTCTTACACGCAGGAGTCTATTGCTATGGCTCCCCTGGGAGCACAAACCAGCTGCAAACTGCTGCAATGATTAACCCTTATGTGTTGTAGATGTAACTTCAAGTCATGGTAATAAAGCTTTCACTGCATAACGGATCTCTTGCTTTGTAAATTGTTGCTCTTATCAGCTGCACTGGAGGATGTTATCCCTTTTCCTCTGAAGCATGACTGCTGTGCTGCTCACTGGAAAGGAGGCCAGATCTATAGACTAGGTGATATTTATTCAATTGCTTTGAGAACAATGCAGAGAACACACTTTGTTTGAGCTAAAAATGCAGTGTGTGAAAACAAAACAAAAAAAAATCCCACCATGAAATACTCATACATATGAAACAATATATTAATTAAAATCCAGAATGCCTGTAGCAGATTTGAATCTGGGAACGCCAGATTTGCTATAACAGACAACTGTGTTGTTCTGTTGAGTCCAGGCTCCTGTTTGTGGAAGTAATTTATACCTAATGTTTTGTAAAAATGCAAACTCTTCCAGCCTGTGACTTACCTGGACAATTACAGAATTTTGCTGTTTGGCTGGAAACAGAATGTTTGTAGCAATCAGCATTCACCTCCTCAAAACATAAGCAGTGTAAGTCTTGTTTTGTCATGCACCTCAAACACAAGACCCAGTTCTGTGCTTTCCTATTTGCCAAGGAGCCAAGGGGAGTCGTGAGCATGTCTCAGCTAAAATCCAAACCTGGGGCTTGTGAGCAGGGCCTTGGCCTCCTCAGAAATGTGATGCCTTTTATCTCAGCGTGCTCCCCACCCTCCAGCCCTTCCCTTGGCAAATCTATGGCCACATCAAGGCCCTGAAAGCAAAGGTGACCTTAATGTAAGCCCTGCTACGACACGATACTATCTGCTTTAGTCTGCAAAGAGCCAGAAACACTATCTCTGAGAGATGGAGGCTGTGTGTGTGTCACAAGGGCTGTCACTGCCCACAGTCCCTCTTTCAAAAGGACTTTCCAACATCCCAAGAGCCAAGAAGAGCAAAAATTATTTGTTTAACATGTCCTGCTATGGAAGCAGCAGCTGTGTGTGGTTTAGGGCCGCAGGACTGTGGTCCTTGCTATCATTGTCTCTCTGCAGCTCAGAGGTTGGGTGGACCAGGAGCATTGCAGGGCTCTGTCCACAGCTCCCAGGGACTGTTTATAGTTCTTACACATAACCTTTTTCAAAGGATAAAACTAGCTTCCAGCTTTGGGGATTGAGGAAAAAAACCTCTTTGATATAAGCAATGGGAAAAATAAATTCAATTTAAGGAAACAAAAATTGGTTTCACTAAAACACCTGAGGTTCTATGAGTTTTGGGAGAGGGTATTGTTGAGCATTGCAGTACACTAATGTCACTAGGTGCAGATTGAGAAAAGGTACTGGGAAAGCTTTTCCAGTTCAGGAGTGATAGCCAGGAAGGAGGCTGCAGTGAGGATGGGTTTCCTTGCAAGACTCTCTGGTGTTCAGAGGGAGTGGGTTAATGTCCTTTGATAAGAGGAAAATTAACACTACTCTGTGGTCCATGTCTCATTCCTTTCTCCACATTTTTCAATCACATTACTTCAGCCTGCCCTAATTAAACAGAGGCTCATCTGCAGGAGCCATGCTTGGGCTGGCCAGGCCAGGGGCTGCACCAGGTATTCTTCTTTTCCTCACGAGGAAGAAGCTGCTCTGGACTAATGATGCTTTGCTGTTTGGTGTCTGGATTCATCTGCTTGAAAAACAGTGCAGACAGTTTTATCGCAAAAGTTAGGCTAGACAGAGTTGTTCCTCACTCATTAGCACTGGGAGCATTTTCCTACAGGGACTGCAGATGAAAGCAATGAGTTTATTCCTCTTTACCCAACTCCACCTCCTTAGGCACATCAGTGCTGTTATTTTAACACCAGAAGCTGAAAAAAAAAAAAATACTATCAAAACCTCACTGAGTCCTACAATAGTAACTATAGCTGGAAAGACAGTGACCAGACAGTTAAACTCCAAAACTGCCTAAACAGGGTGGGAGAGGCAATAGCTTCATTTACTCCTTCATCAACTCCAGCTGCTCCTTTTTTCTCTGAGTAACAACTGTGGCCTCACAGGTGGAGGTTCTTGGCCTCTGAAGCGAGTGAGAAGTTGCCTGTTCCTTCCTTTGGAGGATGGGGGAAGGTTTTTTGGTGTTGGTACCTTGTGTCCTGCCTGGCTCCTGCTGGAGTGAGAAGCTGGTGAGGAGGAGGAGGCAGTGATGGGCTTCAGCTGCTGTGGGCTGTGTCCTTCCCTGCAGCCCTGCCTTTGGAAGCTGGGGAAGCCCTACCTGCCCTTTCACATCTCATCCCTCCTCTGGCTGTCACTCCTGTTTCCAAGGTACTGTTACCCTGATATTTGGTTACTCAAAGGGGAGGAAGAAGCAACAAAATTACTGAAATTATCTTGATATTATTTTGTTCTCTTGTGGGGTTTCTTATGTGAAGGGGGTATCTACTCTATTAACTCCCATTAATATCAAACCTCTACTATTAATAGGATTTGCATATGGAAAGGAAGAGGACTGACCTTTAAATTCATTAAATAAAGCAAATTAAAAAAAATAATTTTAGTTAAAAGCATTAGCGTGATGAAAAATAGAAGAACAAATACAGAGACATCAGTATCTGGGCTTTCGTTAATACTAACGAGCAAATTATTGCAAGGGAAGATTTGCATCTTTGGAATACATATTCCAGCCTCCATACTGATATATGTGATGCGGGGTTATCTTTGTATGGCTCCTCTTTCAGAATATATTTTCTTCTTATAAAATAGCCTCTTTTTAACTCCCATTGGGGACCTCCTTATAAATGAGGAACTGGTCCTCGAGGGACTGGCCTGGCTAGAAAAGTGTGTTATTAAAAAAAAAAGTGCATATTAGAATACTAAGCAATATAATTAGCCCATTTCTTTGGGGTTTTTTTAGAAAATGTTTTTTTTAAAAAAAGTATAGCCAAGTTTTAATTAAATATATTCTCTGGATGTTTGAATTGTGTAAGAATTAAAAAATCCTGTTGTATTTTAGAGGGATTAATTGCATCAATTTAAGGTTCTGGCTCCAATCTCCACTATGCAGCCAGGTATCACCACTGCTCTTGCAAAGCAGGTACAGTGCCCTGAGTGAGTGAGGTTTGGCCACAGAGCTGGGGCCACAAGCTGTCCCTCAGATGGCCATTCTCAGCCCGTGGGTGGCAATGAACACATTCATCTTCTAATCTTTTACACAGGAATAAGCAGAGGTTCTCTATACCAAAACTGGCTAAATCTGCAGATTCAAAATATTATTGCTCCTAATGATAAATATTGATTTACGTGTGCTGAAAAGCTTCTGTTTCCTTCCCAGCAAGGAGTCTAAAATGTTGGGCATTGTGGGCAATGTTTCTACCACCCTATCACTTTTTGAGGCTGAGTCTTGAGGCACTGATATCCAGTGGTCTCTGGATCTCCACTCTGCTGTTAGGTCTTACCCCACTCATGTCTCAGCTTTCTGACACAGCTCTTTGTAAAGCACTTTGAGATGTTTGGATCAAACTTGCTGCCAGTCCAAAGTAGTATTAATCAGTATTTTGTGCTATTTTGTTATGCAGCTCAGTCTATAAATCCAGATATTTATTCTGTTCCTGTTCTACCTCAGGCCCCCACTGCTGGGAAGAGGTGAAACAGTTCAGGTTATTCTTCTCAGAGCTCAGCTAATGTCATCTGCTGAATACAGCCCTAAACATCTGAAGCTGGTGAAATTAAATAAAGTGTGAGCATCCTTTGGTCTGGAGCTCTTTGCCTTTAGAACAATTACTCATGGTAACCTTAACAATAGTATATTAAGGAAAAAAAATCCTCATAAAAGAATGTAGTGTTAGGATGGAGCTCTGCCTGATATTAGAACAATTATGGAGCAGATGCATCCACTCCGAACAAAGTGACCTTTTCATCAAGTTACAAAACATTAAAGGTTAAAGAATGTTTGAAAGGAAGTTAATACTTTTAAAACATTAGAAAAAAATGCCATTCTTTCAGGACCTGACCAAAATCAGTGGGAAATTATGAGATGACTGTTTAGGCACATCCAGCCATAATTTAAGGAACTCTTATAACAGAAGGATATAAGGTATTTTAAATCGTCTGTTTTCTTTTACAATTAGAAGTGCTTTTTCGAAGAAGAAAGATTTGATAGAAATAAATACCCAGTGATAGAAAGCTGGTTAATTGCAATTCTAAAGTCACATTCCTTTCTCCCCGATGTGTGCAGAGGAGAACAAAGAGAGGGAATCAATGGTGGTGTCAGATTTTCTTAGTTTCCACCTCTCACCTGTCCGGGCAGTGCGAACCCCAGTGCCCAGCTGGGGAGCAAAGCCCCCGCACACGGCGGCCCGGCGGCCACTGCTGGCCAAGGGCCACCTGGGAGGGGACAAGTGCCCGGCACCGCCTCGGGGCTGCGGGACAGCAGCGGGGCGGCTGCTCCGGCCCGGGCTCGGGGCCTGCTTGGTGCGCCCGCACAGCAGTTATTTCTATTAATTCTTCTCGGCGGAGGGCTGAGGGGGGGGGCGATGCCGGGCGCATCCTCCGCGCTGTCCGTGCGGGGGAATTCAGCGCAGCCCCCCCGAGCAGCCGCCGGGCACTCGAGGCTCCGGGATTTACGGCCCGACGGCCTGGCTGGGGCTGTGGTTGTTCCGTGTCCCGGCAGCCCGCACGGCCCCGCTGCGGGGTCAGAGCGCCAGCGAGGAGGAGGAGGAGGAGGCTGCCCGGGGCTGCGGCCGCACCGCCGGCAGCCGCTCCTTGTCCCCGGGCCGGTGCGCGTCCCCCCGGGGTACCAAAGAGCTCCGCCCGCACTTTGGGGCGGCTTTAGGGTTCCCCTGCCCCTGGCGCTCCGCGGGGCCCGCAGCGGGCCCGCCGCCGGGTCAAGGTGAGCTACCGGCGGATGGGCAGCTTCTTACAGATAAACTTCCATGTGCAAGCGCTGTGCGCAAACACTGAAAAACCCGCCAGGGAAGGAAGTTTCAGAGAGAAAAAAAAAAAACAAAAAAACCAAGCTTTGCTCGGACTTAAGTTTTATCAGCTTCCGACTTCAAGTATTTTTTTTTTTTAGTGTATCTGAGGACAACAAAATCTTCATTGCGTTGAGTTACAGGCGGTCAGTACAGGAGCAGCCGTGTCAGCTGTGCATTGGGAACTTTCAGGTGATGCGAGAAATAAGTGGGGAATCCCTTCCACTTATCCGAGATCCTCCAAATGCCTTTCAAATTAGCCAGCGCCGAGGATCACTGCCAGGCTCCACAAAGGCGTTCCCAAAGCCTGCAGCCAGTAAAACTTTGTGTAGGTAAAATTAGCTAAAGCCCTTCTACTGAGACAACAGCCTTTGTTGTCACATGTGGTGTAGTTCCAGGATCTGTAACTATTTTTCTTAAAAGGTTTTCCTACTGCCCCAGTGAATGCATTACGCTACAGTAGCTCTGAATGCTATCGCTTATTTCCTTGAAAGCGCAGCGGCCGGTTGTTTCTTCAGGGACCCCAAGTTCTTTCAAGGGAAGGGAAAATGTGATGGCTGAGTGGGACTGAATCGTGCCGATAGATCTTATTTTAAATCAGCGTCATCTCCAAAGGGCGCAGCCCCAGGGAGCGCGGCGAGTGCCGGGGCGGGCGCTGGCCGGGCCGAGCGGCGCTCAGCGCGGGGAAGATCCGAGTGGGGCGAGCGGGAGCCGGGACAGCTCGGTGGCCTCATCCCTTCTGTGTCAGGGAGGGAAGGCAGAGCCCACGCCACTGACCGCGGGGCCGCGCCGGGGCCCGGCGCTCCGGGCAGCGGCACCATCCCGCAGAGCCGCTCTCGGTGCCCGAGTGTCACTGGGAACTTGTTGGCTCCGGGAGGGGGAGGCGGGCGGTGCTCTCCGAACACCGCGGGGCCCCGAGGGAGAGAAGCTGGCGTGCCCCCTGCGCTGCCCGGGTACGGAGGGAGCGCCCGCGGCGGGGCTGGGCACCGGCACCGCCCGCCGGGACCCCCCGGCCGCGGATCCCAGGCCGGGCCGGCCCGCTCGGTCCCTCAGCGCGCCCTGCGGCTTCCTCGGCCGAAGTCCACCCCCTCCACCGCTCCCCACTGTGCTTGGGGTTTTTCTTGAGGGAGGACGTATTTCTGATATCTGGGGTTGGGTGGGGAATTGCTGTCAAACCCAGGCAGAAGTGAATCGATTCGGACAAGATTACTTACAGTTTAAAATGAGGTTTTCAAATATGAGGACGCTGAGCGTGCTTACACTTTCCTATTTTCCCCGTGCTCTTCCCGAAATGCCTGGTCTTAATAGCAGGGACACAGCTATTCCAGTTCTGATTTTCTGGGGCTTATTACATGTCAGAACTGCAAAAGTCCTCTGGACAATTTACAGACAAAACATCTGGTTCGTTAAAGCAAAGCTACTGGACTAAGACAAACAAACTTTGCTGCTGTGTAAATTCACTTACCCAAACAATTTACATTCAAGCAAAGATTTTAGCCCGAAGAAAAACTTTTATTCATTTGTATTCAGGAGGTTTGGGAATTCACAGGCATTTTAAAATAATTTTGCTCTAATAAAGTTATGTAGATATTACAAAATGTCTTTGTTCTCTTCTCAGATCATTATCGCTGCTATAATGGTTATTGACAACACTTTGTATTTTACAGAAGCGCAGTATCGTTTTCGGGCGTGGGCAGTGGGGTTTTTAAACAAACTTGTCAGATCCGTATTCATCTGGTCCAGCGTTAATGAAAGCTGCTGCTTCTTTGTTCTTCGCCGGGAGAAACCGAAGTACTTCCCGCATTTCGATGGGTGCCGCTGAGGCGCGGGGAAGGAGGGAAGGCTGTGCCCTGGCACAGAGGGCAGCGCGGGCAGGGGGTGCCGGGCGGTACCGGCCAAGGGCCGCCGCGTTCTCCGCTCCCGGGGCCGGCCGGCGCCTCCGTGGGGCTCCCGCGGGCTGCCCGTGCNGCCGGCGGCTCCAAAGGCCCCGGCTCGCTGGTGCCCGGCCCTTCCCGCGAGTCCGGGGGCACTCTGCTAGCCAGGACCGTCAGGTCACCGTCGGCTCCTCTGCCCCGCTCCGAGGGGAGAGCCGGCAGAGCTGGGCCGGAGCTGGGGCGAGAAGGGAGCGGCCGGGGCCGTTCGGTCCCCGGGGCTGAGCCCCGGGGAGCAGTGAACCGGTGCGAACAGCGAGTGAGAGCAGCCGCACGGGCACCTCGGCGCACGCTGCTCCCTGCCTTGTTTGCAGCGAGCAAGTGGCGAAACATCAACACGCTGCTAGGGAGAGAACAAGGTTAAAGCTCGGTTAAAACACACCGGCTTCTAAGAGGCAGCTGTTCCAAGTTTACTAAACTTCCTCGCTGATCCTCCCTGGCCGTTCCCATAACTAGAAGTTAACTCCAGTGATCCTTTATCGGCTCAGCCGCTGTCTCCACTCAGGCCGGGGGACGAAAGAGGTGTCTCGGGCAATTGGTGGCGTTTTGGTGTAGAGGAATGGTATGAGCAGTGAAAATATCCACCAAAGAAGGGCAGTAAGCAGTGCCCAGTTGGGAAAGATAAAACATTCTTAGCTGGTGGAAAGTTCAGGAGTGATGGTTATCTAATTATGTGACTTATAAATAATTGGTACCTTGTTTTAAAACTGCCGGGAAGAGTGAGCTTTGGGCTGAGCCTCTTGTGCTGAGTCTTTGTGGATGGAGTCTGCACAGCCATCGATTTTGATGTGTTATGTTTGGAACTGTTACACTTCATAAAATTACGCGTTCTGGGTCTCTGGAATAGCCTGTGACCCCCTAAGAAGCCGACGCATATGAAGGCATCTGCACTTCTCTCTGTAAATCGCCTGATAGAAAGCTCAATAGATTTTTTTTTTCTTCCTTAAAAAAATGTATATAGTTAACAACCAAATTATTCCACAACTTCCTGAGCGTTTTGGCAGTGAATGTGTAAGTGCAGTACATGTGTTTGTGTGCACGAGTATCTGCTGCCTTCCTTTCTCTCGCACACACGAGAATTATTATTCCTAAGTGAACTGAGAAAGTTCCTCCAATTGCTGTTTACGGAAAGTTTCACTTATTTCATTCCCTCCCGGTCCCAGCTCGAGCACTGGAAGGAGCCCATCACCCTCCGCTGCCGGCGCGTGTGGGCCGCCCTTTGCAGAGCCAGGTAAGCGCTGCTGGTTACACAGAGCTCCCCACGCAGCGGGGCCGGGGACTCTCCGCGTTTGTTTGTGTTGGTGACACCGTGCAGCTGCCGAGGTGCCACCTGCCAGCATCCTCCACGCAGGCTGTGCTGCGGGAGGCAGAGCTCTGCCTGGGAACCTGTTCAAACACAAATGCCCCCACACGCACAAATCCACGCACGCGTGCAGCCGAGCGCACCCGCGGGAGGAGGCTGCGGAGCCGCGCCGGGGCCGAGGGGCTCGCATCCCGCCGGGCACCCGGCCCGAGCCCGGCAGCGGGCAGGGGCTGACATCCATCCTCCGGGCGGGCCAAGGGTGACACAAAGGCAGTGAAAGATGGGCACATTTAGAGACAGGGAAGCGGAAGGAACAAAGTTCTTGCAACTTGCAACCGCCCCAAAATTCGGGATTGGTCGCCGCAGCGCGTTCCTCGGGATGCCCCGCAGCCAGCAACTGAGGAGGATCGGGATCGACCCTGGCTTTGGAGAGGGCTCTCGCACATTTCAGAACAGCCTTTACAGAACTGCAGTGACTACTCGCGCCGTGTCATATTAATTTTGCTGCAGTTTTCAGGGCGCTTTACCAGCGCCTGGCGGCAGAGTGACCTTCCCCGCACTCGGTGCGGCGAGCAGGAACAGAGCTGGCCAGGGCTCCCGGGGCTCTCGGCTGCCAAGGCTCCCGGCCGAGCATCCCAAAGTTTGTTTCAGCTTCTCCCGCTCCAGAGCTCGGAGGAATCCTCCATGCTGCGCAGCGCGGGCCGGCTCGGCCAGCAGCACCTCAGCCCGGGGTTCGCCTCTCGCCGGCTCCGCGCTCGGTGCGGTCGTGCCGCAGCCATGGCCCCGCGAAGCCGGGAGCGCTGCCGGCCCCTGCCCCTGCCCCTGCCCCCGGCCGGCAGCATCCTCCGGGGGGCTGGGGGGCGTGAATTATTCAGGTTTTCTATTTCCTACTTAAAGGGGGAGGAGGGAGAGAGAATGAACGAGCTATTAACCGCAGCCGAG
>VZRF01001866.1:14173-28340 GCA_013396875.1 Vireo altiloquus
CCCCCCCCCGCCACTATAAAATGGACCCTAAGCCCCGCCCCATAAAGGGGGGCCCCTTAAAACTCCGCCCCTTGAGGCGAGGCCCTTATACAGGGGACTCAAAGTCCTGTCTGTCATTAAGCCCTGCCCCTCACCGGCCGCTCTGCCTTTACGAAGGGGAGCCGTGCTCCCCGCTCCCCCATCCTCTATAAAAAGGACCCCTAGGCCCTGCCCCTAGAATCGCTGCCTCCTGATGCATTGATTCTTCCCATAAAGCAAATCCTTAATCCCTAACCTCCCAAAATGACCCCGCCACTATAAAAACGGCCCCTTAGGCCCTGCCCCTCAAACATCACCTTATAAAGGGGACGTTTTAAGTCCCGCCTCTTCGAGGCTTGGTCTGCAATTACGGGGCTCATCCCCGAACCCTTCCCATCAACTTCCCAGGTACGCGCACTCATTCCTCCCCCTTGGGGACCCCCTGAGCCCCCTGTGGATGACCCCTGACTGAAATTTCCCCAGAACCACCCACCCTGAAGGTGTCTCACCCCTCAAATCCTCCCCTCCACGTGTCCCCCATCCCAATCTCCCCGGCCCTCGTGGGGGTGCTCTCACCCCCCCATTAAGTTCCCCCACCCAGAACCTCCTCCATGGGTGCGTGCCCTCAGTTTCCCTGGCAGCAGCATTTGAGGATCAGAGACATTTATTGGAGTGAAGCAGCACAGAGGGGTCCCCTTGGGGGGTGGCATTCCGGTGAGTGGGTCTTGGGACAGTTGTAGGTGGGGACCCACAATAATCTGAGGGGTGCTGAAGTCAGGAAGAGGACTCCCACCCTGGGATGTGTTGCTGGGGGAGTTGTTGGGGACTCCAGGGGTGGGGTCCCATGGTGGGGTTCCTCGGGGGTGTCTCAACGTATTGGGGATTCCCTCAGGGTCCCAAATAAGATTAGGGGTGTGAAGGTCTCGCGGGGNGTGTGGGGGTCCCGGGGGTGTCCCCAGTCAGATACTCCCCCTCCAGAGCCCTTGCAGGTGTCAGGCCAGCTGCAGGTCCTTGGGGAACAAGATGATGCAGCAGGCAGTGAGCACAGGTATGTGTCCTCCATCACCTGCACTGTGAAGTCCTTCAGCCCCCCCGACCCCTTCACAGCATCTCCTGGGGGCAGCAACCCCCAAAACACACTCTTAGGGCACAGGATCCTTTCAAATCCAACCACAGGCAACTCAAAACACCTTGTGCCCCTAAAAGTGGGGAGTGGTCCCCAATATCCAGTGACCCTCCCCCCAAACCCTGACAGACCACTCTCTGGGGGAAGGGATCTCCCCCCCATAGCACTCCCCTCCAAGCACCCCATCCATGGAGACCACAGACTCCCCCTCCACAAACCTCTCAGCCCTCCATGGCCCTCCCTCAGCCGCAATGACATCCCCTCAGAGATCCTCCTAGACCTCCCTAATTCCCGAGACACCCCCAGAACCCATAGGATCCACCACAGCCCCTCTGGGACACTCCCACCGCTCCCCAGTACCCACAACTCCTGTCCATGTGCCCATAGAACCCTCCCACCCTTCTCCCTCAACTCCCATAGGAGGATCCCCCTTGGACCACCTTTGGGCCCCTGGCCCTCACCTCCTGCAGCGCCAGCGGGGCCATGCCAATGGTAAGGGGCCCCCTTACCACACTGGATGGGGACAGCTCGGGGACACCCTTGATGATGGGGATGTGGGGACACCCTGATGGGGACAAGAGGGTAGTGACACCCTGGGGACATTTTGAGGATATCCTCGGCATGGAGACATGGAGGGCATCCCCCTGGGGACACCCTCTGTGGGGCCAGGAGACACAATGACACCCTGGGGGCATGGGACAACCCTCTAGGGACACCTTAATGGGACAGGGAGACAGTGCCACCACCGCGGAAGGGGCATAGGGGACATCCAGTCTGGGAGGCCCCCGGGGGATGGGTGGACACAAGGACATCAGGAGGCACACAAGGACACTGAGGGAAGGACAAGGCCACCACGTGGTGGGGGGAGGGCAAGGACATTGTGGTGCTGGAACAGTGGGGGGGGCCTTTGTGTAGGGGTGGTCTCAGGGGGTTCCAGGGAGTGTTTAGAAGGTCCCAGGGTGGATTTGGGTGGTCCCAAAGGCTTCTCAGCAGGTGTTGGTGTGTCTCAGGGTGGATTTGGGGAATCCGGAGGGGGTTGAGGGACTCCAGGAGGTCCTGGGGGGGTGTTTGGGAAGATCCTGGGGTGGATTTGGGGCCACCTAATGGGGGTTGGAGGGTCCCAGGGGTGTACTCCCAGGGTGTACTAGGGTGGATTTAAGTGGTCTGGAGGGGGTTGGAGGGTTCCAGAGGGTGTTTGTGAGGATTCTGAGGGTGGAATTTGGTTTTCCACGATGAACTGGGGGNTTTGGGGGCTGCCAGAGGGGTCCCAGGGAGTAGAGGGTGTCTGCCTGGGGGGGGGGGTCTTGTGGTGAATTTGAGGAGGTCAGGATGTCTTTGAGTGGATTTGGAGTGTCCCAGGAGTTGTTTGTGAGTATCACGGGGCTGATGGGGGGCACAGGGTGGATTTGGGCGGTCTAGGGGGATGTCATGTCCTGGGGATGTTGGGAGATGAGGGGAATTTGTGGTTTCCAGGGTTGATTCGGGAGACCTGGGAAGGTGACAGGGGTTGGAGACAGATGCTGGGGGTCCTGAGTTGGATTTGAGGGACTCCTGAGGGCTCTTGGAGGGTACCAAGGCATTGCTGGGGGGTTGGGGAGATTCAGAGGCATCCTGGGGAACACTGGGAGTCCTGGGGTGGATTTGGAAGGGTCCCAGGGGCTGTTTGGGAGGCTTCCCAGAATGGATTTGGGCAGGGTCTTAGAACATCTGTGGAGTCCCCGGGGGAATTTGGGAGTACCTGAGGCATACTGAGGGGTTCCAGGGTGGGGGAGTGGGAAGGGCAGATGTCACAACCCACTGGTTAGGGGTGCAATGCTCATTGTAAATTCTCGTCCGGCTGAACAAAGACCCCAGGCACATGTCGAGGGGTCAGCCTCATGGTGCACAGTTACCTACAGATCTAGACAAAGCTCAATGCACGTGACCCACATGGAGGAACTTTATACAGAGCGATCGCTTGTCATTTCCCAGTTCACTGGCAGTGATGGTCCGGAGAGACAGAGGGGCATTGATGGTGGATGAAGTGGCTCACCTATTCCAGGAGTACAAAGACAATCTCTTTTTCTCCCTTGTATTGGCTGTGGAGAAACTGTCCTGGGAGTTCCAGCAGTTCAGCAACCCAGCATTCCAGAGGAATGTCCTGCCCCCACCCATGTGGGCCAGACTCTCAGCTATCAACAGGCATCCTTTCCTTCTCCAAGGGAGCATGGAGAAGGTGCAAACCATGGCGTACTGTTCTGACACCAGCAGCTATCCCTTGTGCCTGAATAGCTGGGCTGCTTGCCCCAGCACCTCTAAGAGCTGGACCACAAACCCACAGTCATTACCTGTGCCTGGAAAACCAGTCTATCCCACAGGGAACTGGCCCCTCCCAGCCTCAGTGGGCACCTAGCATGTCCACCTCCACCCGATCCCCACAACTGCCCAACTCAACCAGATGTGCACTGCAGGACCAGCCCAGAGTCCTTCAGCCCCCAGAGGAACAGAACCCACTCATGGACAGCTTCAGGGAGCCATTAGTCGTTTCAGAATAAAGGCAGAATGATAAACACAGACCGGGAGCACAGCTGTCTGGGTTGAAACAGCAGCAAACCCAGGAACTCACCAGTTTTTGAGTGTAGCGGAGGATGCAGATACTGGGAGCGATGTGTGGGGCATGAAATACTGTTCCTGGGCACACTGATATAAGGATGAGATTGGGGGCCAGGCAGGCTGAGGAGGAGACAGTGCTCTGTGTTCACCTCCACTTAAGATACTATGGCCTTGGCCAAACAACTTCAGTTTCTGGCCATGTTTTGCAGCACTTTGTCCCGGTCTCAGGTTTTTGTGTATTTAATGCTGCTGCTCAATATTCTTTCTCTTCAGGGCTCCAACTACAGTCTCCATCCAAAGAAGACCTGTTTGTCTCGTGAAGAAGATGCAAGAGCAGAAGAACCAGGCCTGAATGTGGATCCAGTGGCCATGACTTGCTGCTATGGGCCAGCGGTCCAAGAGTCTTGGTCTTGCTGCTGGGGAAGCAAAGGTCCCATGCATTCACATGCCCCTTCCCAGGGAGCACTGTCATGGCTGTGCCAGAGGCCTGTGCCAAGTGTGGAGAAGTGTCATGGTTCAACAGGTGGTGTCCTCCTCTGTGGGGGCTGCCAGTGTGAGAGGGATGCCAGTGGAGAGCAGGAGCTGTGGGGAGCATTCCCTGTGCTCCAGGCCAGCCCAGGTGGAAAGTTCTGAAAAGATGACCAGGCCCTAAGGGAAGCCAAGGGCCCAGAGCACTGCAGGGCTGAGGCAGGAGCTGGAGGGGGACTGGGCATGGGGCCACAGAGGGATGGCACCCCAGCCCCCACAGGGAATGGAGCAGATCTGCCCAGTGCATCACAGAAAAGCTTCCCCTCATGCTGCCACAGAGCCTCACAGAAAAATTTCCCCTGCCTTGTCTTGGTGCATCACCAGAAGGGCCCCCTGCACCGGGGCCAGGACGCCCCTCCACTGCCACATGGCCCTGGTGGCTCCTGGACAGCGGGGGACAGGGCAGAAGCTGCTGCCGACTTCATCTTCCCCTCAGACACTGTGCACTGCACCGCCAGCACTGGGGTCACGTCACTGACACCAGGGTCTCATCCAAGGCAGAGCCCATGGGTGGGTTGTAGGGGTGCAGCTCCGGGTGCAGCAGATGGGAGTTTAGTGCCCTTTGGGTACTGCGGAGCACCACAGAGGGGGGCAGGGGGTAAGACTTTGCCTTGCTGGCCCCACAGGGTCCTGGACTTTCATTCAGGCATCCTCAAACTGGAAACACTGGAATCGCCCTGGAGCTGGGTACCCAGCCTTGAACTAGGCACACCAATCATCCCATTGCCAACTGGAACTGTGCCAAACCTGGAAATTTTATCAGAGCTGGGCATCCCCCACCCCTCAACGGGGACCACTGGGATCCCCATCATAAAGAACCACCTCCAAACTGGGTTGCCTTCACAGGAAGGTCACAGACTGGCTGCAACACAACTGGAATCCTCATCTTCCCAGGACAGCCCACACCAGCTCTGCCAAATGGCACCTGTTGAAACAGACCCACAAGGCACCCCAGGTGAGTGTCACTGCGCCTCCCATACTTGCTGCAGCCCCGTAAGCATGGTGCAGTGGGTGGAGGAATAGAGCCCTTCCCCAGCTGAAGCACTGAGGACCCCCGTGGATCACCTCAGTGCCAAGACCAGCTGAATCTGTGCACTCTGGATCCCACTGGGGACTTGGTGTAACCACCCCACTGGCAGGAGTCCTCCTGCCCCTCCACAACCTCCTTTTTCCTCCCCTACCGGCTCCAAACCCTGCCCTCCCCAGCTGGGGGACAGAAGGGGACTGCTATGGCATATGTAGTTTAACTCGTTTTATTTAGACTCAAAGGTAACTGCGGCCCAGTGGGACCGTGACCCAGTAGAAACGCAGCAGTACATCAGGAGTGGGGTGGGAGCGGGTGAGCTGCAGCAGGGTGTGGTGCCCAGGCTGCCCAAGGAATGGTCAGTTGGTGAGAGAAGGGTTTACGAGAGCTGCCCACAGTCAGTGATGGTGATCTTCTTGCTCGTTTTGCCATCTTTGGAGCCACAGCGCTCCATGGCCTCCACCACATTCATCCCCTCCTTGACGCGGCCGAAAACGACATGCTTGCCATCCAACCTGCCGGAGAAACATCAATCATAGCTGGTCCCCAGTGTCCCCCAACAAAGGACACCTCCCAGCTAAAGATCCCCAAGGTTCTCCTCCCATAGCCCACAACTCACCACTCGGTCTTGGCAGTGCAGATGAAAAACTGGGAACCGTTCGTGTTGGGGCCAGCATTGGCCATCGACAGGATACCAGGGCCCGTGTGCTTCAGGATGAAGTTCTCATCAGGGAACTTCTCCCCATAGATGGATTTGCCTCCAGTGCCATTGTGGCGCGTGAAGTCACCACCCTGTGAAAAGGCTGCATTTCAGACCATAGGTGCAGGAGAACGCTCTGGAACTGGGTACAGGCAAGAGGGAGAACCAACCTCCTACCCTAAATTGCAGCATCCAACTCCAAAACCCACATGAGTGCCAGAGCACCTCACCCACCCACCCACCTACCCGCTGCAGCAGGAGCACCACGCACCTGGCACATGAACCCAGGAATGATTCTGTGGAAGCAGGACCCCTTGTAGCCAAATCCCTTCTCACCAGTGCTCAGAGCACGGAAATTTTCTGCAAAGGAAATAAAACCCCACCGTGAACAGCTTTATTTGTAGAGAGTTCAGGACAGTACTAGGGCTCGGTGTAGTTGCAATGGAGCCAAAGTTGCTTTACCAACCTGCTGTCTTCGGGACCTTGTCTGCAAACAGCTGTGAAGACAGAAAATACATTTGTCAATCCGGGCTGGTGACTGACCGCTGCCCCCCACTCCCTGATGTCGCCCCCAGACTGCGGGAATCCCCCCAGGCACTGCTCGGAGCCCAAGGACCCCCTCCAGGTGGCGGCTTCTTGGCCGTGCCAGCAGCTCTAGATCCTTCCCTGCCTCACATCATTTATCTGGAAGCTCTGAACTAACAGCTGCGGCATCGCACATCTCACCAGTGGGGCAGAGAAGCGTTCGTTCCGCTGGCCTGGATTAAATTAAACATTAATATGCCTGAAGCCTTCCTGGGCGGGGCGTGCGCACCGCCTCCCAACGCTTCAGAAGGATTTTGGGCTGGATGCGCCACCCGTGCAGGAGCGCGGCCCCGAATCTGCAGCAGCCGCGGCACCCGGATCCGGCCCAGCCGCGCCAGGGATGCCCTGCGCCCCGGGCGGGGTGACAAATGCTTTGCCCTCCAGCGACAATCCCGCGGCGATCGGGTAGCCGCCACTCTCCGCCGGCATTCCCAGACCCAGGCAGCATGGCCCAGGAGTTCGACACGACTCATCCCGATGTGCCGGGGGCCCTGCGATAAAATGGCGGCGAGGCAGCCACGGCCGCGACCCGCAGTGGGGGGAACTGCCGCGCCCCCCCGGCCCCGGGGCGGAGCGGAGGCGCGGCGGGAACAAGGTGGCGACGAGGCCAACGGTAACGGGACCCAGCGGTACCGGACCAGGTGCGAAACGACTCCCGTGGGCGATGGCGCATCCTGGGCTGGCATCGCGCCGCCGCTCCTCGAGCTCCCCGAGCACGACGCTGCGGGGCCGGCGGGGCCCTTTGTTCGCCCCGCCGGGCCAGGGGCGCTGCAGCCCCGCAGCCACACCAACGCGCCCCCGCCGCGCACGCGCGGTGCCTGCTGGCCCCCCCACCGGCCCCACGCGCCTGGCAAGGAAATGGCAACGGCACCCCCCGCCCCTCCCCAGTCTCCTCTCGCGCCCACCTCGAAGGTGACGCGACCCAGGGGCTCGCCATTGGCGGCGATGTCGAAGTAGACGACGGGGTTGGCCATGGCGAGACACGAGCAAGGCAGCAGACACCAGTCCGTGCGGCAGGCGCGGCGCAGCAGAAGGAGCGCAGTCCCCCGCCGCTACTTATATAGGATCGAGGAGGGCCCACCTCCCCCGCAACCCTGGCCAACGAGCGCTGGTGGAGTGGCAGAGTGACAGAGCANGTGCGGGGCGGTTCCGCGGGGGCGACGGGGATGCAGCGGCACCAGGGTGTGTGGGGCTTGGAGCTGCCGGAGCTGCGGCCCAGCTGCGGCAGCTTACCGCCAGACGTGGGGAAACACCCTCCTCCGCGGTCGGACTGCAGCACCGCTCGGCCGGCCCCGGTTAATGATTGACACCACAGGTCTGATTCACCGCCCGGCCGGGCCGCCGCTGCTCGGGGATAGGGCAAGATTCCCTCGCTACTCGGGACACGCCTTCCCCCCTCTGCCCGGAGAGAGGGCTGGATCCCCCCGCCAACCCAGGATCTCCCCTACTTGCCAGGAGGAGGGGCGCGGGGGCAGCCCCACAGCAGGATGACAAAAGATGGGGGGACACTCATGACCCTGCAGAAGGATCCTTTAATAGCCATCGGGGACATACAGGGCAACTCGGCGGGGGGGCAGTGGGAGCTGAGCTCTGCACCCCCCACCAGACCCGTGCGGAATAAGGGGCAGCAGCATTTACACATCGATAGGGGAGCACGGGCAGCCCCGCTGTGACGCACTTGCCTTTAAATATGGGGAGTCTCAGGGGAGCAGTAGTGTTTCTACACTATGTACAGCCTTGTGCTTCTGTGGGGGCTCAACCCCTCTGTCCCATCGCAGCCCTTTGAGAAAGCCCCCGCAGTGGGGGGTCCCAGCTCTGCAGTGGGCAGGGGCACACAGTGCTGCCCCCCAGCCCTGGGAAGGGGTGGGGGGGGCGAGGATGGCTCAGTTATTCTCGAAGAGGGAGAGGAGGTCATCGTTGCTGCTGCTGGGGAGGTCGGGGGGCCCCAGGTAGGAGAGCAGCTCGTCAGGATTCGTCAGCTCGGGCAGGAGCTGGGGGCGGCAGTGTGTGATGATCGGCTCCCCGCAGCTTCTGCCCACCCCCCGGCAGCAGCCGGGGTCCCAAGCCAGCAGCAGGACCCTCGTCCACCCCCATCCTGAGTACTCACGTCGAGAGTAGGCTCCGAGCCATCACCCGTCGTGGCCATGTTGGGTGCGGGGGGGAAGACAAGGTCGGCAGTGTGGGCCGGGGGTCCCAGGGGTTGCCGTGCCACTGCGTTCCGGGAGTGCAGGGTGGGGGCTGGCTGGCTGCCCGAGGGAGTGTTGTGCAGCCCTGTCTGCACTGCAGGGTGGGACGGCTCCATTCGTCCTGGCGGGGGAAGCTGGGGAGTGGGGGAAAAGACCCATGAGACCCTCCCTCCCCTGGGACCCCCCAGCCCCCCCCACCACAGTGAGACACGGGGGCTCAGGGGGAACCCCTCCACCCACAGCCCAGCTGACCTGTGCAGGCAGGGGGGGCACAGGAGGCTTCTCAGGGGCCAGAAGGCCGCCTGGGATGTTGGACTGGTAGGAGATGGAGGAGGGGCCTGGTGCGAAGTCACTCAGCGTTGAGGTGCCAGGGACGCCAGGGGTGGCAAAAGGCTCTGGGAAGCCCCCAGGTCCCAGAAAGCTGGAACCTGTGAGAGGAAATGGGGCAATTGGGGGACACACACACAGAGGGATGGGGTTCAGTCCTGTCCCCCATGGGTCCCCCCGTACCCGGGGTGCCGTAGTCGGTGGCAGCCCCCGCTGGAGGTTGTGACAATGCCGGGAAGGGCACAGAGCCAGGCCCCAGGGCCGCGATCATCTCCATGATGTTGGGCAGCACCATGTGTGCAGGACTGAGTGTCCGGCACCGCTTCAGCACTGGCCCTTCTGGTTCCTCCTTGATGTGTACATCAGGTTTGATTGGTACAGGTTTCCAGCTGCAGGTTGGGTCGATGGTGATCTCCTCATGCTCCGAACTGGGGGCAGCAGGAGGGCAGGGGAGGTGAGCTTGAGGGGACTGGTGGCACAGCCCCTCAGGGGTGGCACAAGACCAAGCATGGTTGGATGGACAGCCAAAGTGAAGGCACTTACTTTTGGATGTAGATCAGGATGCCCAGCATATACTGGTCCACCTCCAGCCCCTCCAGCAGGGCCGTCTTACTGCAGGCAGGGTGAGGGCAGGGTAAGATAAAGGAACCCCCACCAGACAGATACCTCCCCCCCAAGGCAAAAACTACTTCCTTCCCAGGGCAGGAAATATATCCCCCACAGGCAGAGAAACACACGCCCGTGCCCTGCAGGCAGGGACACCAGGGCATGGCCCCACTGTGGCTCCCACTCACTTGCAGACAGGACACCGCCATGTCCCCCTCTCACAGTTGAGCTGCAGGTATGACTCCAGATCAAAGCACTGTGGGGGAGAGCACAGCTGAGATGAAGGGGGGCAGGATACTAGGCAGGGGATACCCACAGCACCCTGTCATCACCACCCCTACTTGTATGTGCCGGCAGTCATGACCCCTGGCTGGAAGCTGGATCCTCCGGAAGGTGATAGGGCACTTGAGGGACACCTTGATGGCCGTCTGCTCCACGCCATCCTCACCATTGGGCCCTGGTGTCCCTGGGATGGTCCCACTGCTGAAGTTGCGCTTGACTGGGAAGGTGGGGGCAAGGGGCACCAAGGGTCAGAACCAGGACACTGGGATGGGGGTGGCACCGTGGTGGCACCTGGGCAACAGTGCTCCATCACCCCCATCCTGCTGTGGCCCCCCTGCCACGGTGCATCCTCCCGATCCTCAGGACCCAGGTGCTCACTTTTGGTGATGCAGTGCTCAGCAGGGAGCAGGCGCTTCTTGATGAGCCCCTGCAGCACCGAGCGCACTGAGGGCCGATGCACCAGCTGCAGGACGAACAGGTGGGACTGCGGAGAGATGGGGGACTGAGCTGTGGCCCCAGCCACCACCCTCCCTCTGCTGGTACCCTCCCGGTGACTCACACAGCAGCAGGCGGTGACAGTGATCTGGATAGTGTTTCTGCCGGGCTGGCAGACGTGCTTCAGGTAGAGCGGCTTGTGGGAGGTCTTGTTGTCACCACGCTCGATGGTGAGCGGCGTGGCGTTGACGCTCACCTGCACGGAGGCCGGCCAGTTGGTGTTCATCTGCCGGTCCTCGTGGTGGTAGCACTTGAACTGCAGCTCCAGGTCAGGCCTGGGGGCAGGCAGGGTGTGGGCAGAGGGCGTGTCTGCACGCGAGCCACCGCACCACATGTGACCACACCGTGCTGCTCCAAGGCACGTAGAACCATGCAGTCCTACGCCATTCCGCATTATACTGTCATATGGCACTGTGAGAAACCCCAAAAGTACCACAGCATAGCACTGTGCCAGGCCACACCACATCCCAGCATGCTCTGCCATGCCAAGCCATGCCCCAAACCACCACGCTGTGCCACAACATGCCAAACACCAGGACACCACGCTGAACTATGTCAAGTACAGCCGTGCCAAGCCATACCAGGCCACACGCTCCCGTACCGCACGGCATCATGCAGTGCCCAGCTGTGCTGCCCAGCACAGCCTCCCACTATACCACACGGTGCCATACAGAACTCCCTGAGCAGCATTGTGTCACACTACACAAGGTGCCCCAGGGCCCCCACCTCATCATGAGGGTCTTGTAGACAGAGTCACGGAGCTGGAAGACGTGGTTGCTGACAGCCAGGTTGTGCTGCAGGCGGAAGGGTTCCAACACCACGCCGTCCCTCACCGGGAAGGTCAGTCGCAACTCCTCGCCGGGGGCCGGCCCTGCCGGGTGCCGCCATCAGGGACACCTTCCCTCCGGACCCTAGCCACACCCAGGCCATGCCCCAGCCACGCCCCGCCCACGGCACAAGGATCCACCGCGCAGGAAGCCCAACCTCCACTAAGCGGCCCTGTCCGGCCCGGAAACAGCTGCCTCAGGAAAAAAGCTCCTCCCACCCAGAGTGGCCCCGCCCCTGGGGCCACCCCAACCCCACCCCTATGGAGGAAGCCCATCCCACCGAACATTCCTCCCGCTAGCTCTAGGAAACCACACCCTATCCCAGCCCCTCCCAATCCAGATGGTACCACCCTAAAAAAGCAGCCCCCCACCAAAACCACCACTTCTGATAAAGCCCCTTCCCCTGAGGCCACACCTTTTCACCAAGCCCCTCCCAGTACTCTGTCCCACCCTCACAGGAAGCCCCAGCCCCTGCCTCAATCGGCCCCCAAACCCCGGCAGTGGCCACGCCCTCTCCTCTGAAGTCCCTCCCACCATCCATTTAAAGGGACAAAGGGCACAGGGCTGCCAGAAGTGAGACCCACCCCAGGCTGCTGGGGTGTGGGGGTGATCTCTGCGAAGCGTCCCCCTCACATGCACTGCAGACACCTACCCGAAGGGGATGGGTGCAGGGGGGCAACGCTGGGCTTCATGTCTGCCAGGAAGGTTGACTTGACATCCTGACCAGGAGACGCATAGGCGGGAATGCCGCTGCCTGGCGTCATGGGCGGCGTGGGGTTCCCGGCCAGCGGCGAGCTGGGGTACCCCGGCAGCGACCGGCCCGGCTGTAGAGGCACCAGGCACCCTCAGCATCCGGCCAGGCCAGCACTGCCCCCACCCTACCCGCTGCCAGACTCACCCCATTGATGGCTGCTTGGCTGTAGGTGCTGAAGCTGGCGCTCTGCCCGTTGAACTGGTCAGCTGGCTACGGGAGGAGGAGGGTCTCCAGGGGCTGGCACCGAGGGACGGCAGACACCCGGACCTCCACCCCTTGCCCACCGTTCCCCCTGTGGTACCTTGTAATAGGGTCCAGCACTGCCTGAAGCGGAGAGGTACTGGCCCATGCTCTGCTGCAGCCTGTGACCAGGGTATGAGGGGGACGGACCGGAGGACTGAGGGGCGCTGGGGGCATACTGGGTACCAGCTGCAGCATACTGCCCGCCCTGGAGATACTGCTGTGCTGGGTACCCCTGTGGGGCCAGGGAGTCAGCACCAGTGGGAAAGGGGGTCCCCATATGCCATAGCCTTCACCAATGCAACACTCACCTCATTGGAGTACGCTCGCTTGAGGCCCTGGCGGGACAGCTGCTGGCTCTGGGCGGGGGGGCCAGGGTAGGTGTGCTGAGGCACTCGCTGTCCGCCATAAAGGGGGCCGGTCCCGGGTGCCCGCACTGGGCTCATGCTCACAGGGGAGACACCAGAGGGGGCTACAACACCTGCCATGCCAGCCGGGCTCATGCTGTTGGGGCCACGGGGGCCAGCATGGGGCAGGAACTGGCTGCTGAAAGACTGCCCTGTGCCCATCTGCAGCAACAAAGAGAAAGGGGTCACAGCAGGATGGGGGGTACCTGTCAGTTCCCTGGTTCTGCCACAGCCAGGCTCTTACCGCGCTGTACTGGCTCAGCTCCTGGCTCTGTTTCTCCTGCAGTGCTGCCACCGTCGCCGTGGCTGTGGCCGTGGCCGTAGCTGCAGCCGCGGCCACGGCAGCAGCAGCTGCTGCCTGGGTGAAGTCAGCGGTGGCCCGGCTGGCGTGCGAGGGGAGCCCCATCCCTCCGGGGCCGCTTGGGCCACCATTGTAGCTGGAGAACAGAGAAATAGGAAGGGGCATGCAGTGGCCCTGCAGCAGGGCACGTGCCAGGCCATGAGGCACAGGGCTGGCCTTACCTGGCAGCGAAGCCCGGCCCACCGGGGTAGGCGTTGCGGCCATAGACACTTGGCTGCACATACCCCTTCCCTGGTCCCCCCTCCGCGAAAGGCTGCTGTGGCAGGAATGGTGGTGAACTCATGCCCGAGCCGGTGCCTGCCATGCCAGGCAGCAGCGGGGTGCTGGAGCTGCTCCCCCCAGGGCCCATGGAGCTGCCAAAAACCTAGGGGGTGCAGTGGGAGGCAGCGGGTCAGGCAGGGGCAGTGGCATCCACGTGTGGGGGGTCCCTGGGGCAGGGGTGCTGCTAGTACCTGGCTCTGGGAGGGGTTGCTGACACCCCAGACAGTAGTTACCACGGAGAGGGATCCCGGTGGCTGATTGGTGCTTGGTTGCCAAGGAACAGCCTCGTATGCAAATGAACCATCACTAGAAAGAAAAACAAATTAATGAAGATGAAGGACAGAGGGATGGAGGGACAGAGGGGACTGGGGGATGGAAGGATAGGGGAAATGGAGAGATGAAGAATGGAAGAGATGGACAGACAGGGGGACGGATGCATGAACGCGTGGATGGATGGAGGAATGGATGGGGCAAGGGATGCATGGGTGGATGGAGGGACGCTGCCCCGGCGCCCACCCGTGGGGCGCAGGCGGCAGCGAGGGTTTCATGGGGTTCATGGAGCTCATCAGCGGGTGTGGGCTGGGTCTTCCAAGGCCGCGGCGGGCACTGCGGGACGGCGGCACCGTCTGTCACCGGGGCTGCGGGAAGCAGTGGAGCGGCCGGTGAGGGGCGGCCGCCCCCGGAGAGGCCGGGGCGGGGGGGGGAACAGCCCGTAGGCCTCGCGATCCCCCCAGCCTCCGCGGCCGGGACTTGGCGTCCGGCCCGCGGCTGGCACGGGGCGCCGGACGGCACGCGCCGCCCCCGCTCCGTGCCGCCCCCCCGCGCCGGCCACCGCGGCGTCAAACACC
>VZRF01001866.1:28794-60673 GCA_013396875.1 Vireo altiloquus
CGGGGCCGGGGGCGGGGCCGGGCCGCCGCCGCGCACAATGGGGCCGCGAGCTCATCAGTATGCACGCCCCGCCCCTGCCCCGCCAGGCACGGGTAGCCGAGCGCCGAAGAAGAGGGCAGGGGAGAGCGGGGGTGAGGGGAGCAGAGGAGTGGGGCCCCCGTGTGCGGGGCGCAAGGGGCAACACGCGCGTGGGAGCACGACGGGCGCTGCTACCGCAGCGGCGAGACCGCGAGACGCGCGTGCGTGCGGCACCGTGCCCGTGTGCGCGCGTGTGAACGGGTGGCGCGCAGGAACGCGGACCCGCGCGCGCCGCACGGACAGTGCGGTGACACGATGTGCGACCCGGTGCGTGACAGCACAGCCACGGGTATGCGCGGGGGTGTGGCACGCGTACCCCCCGACCTCCATCCCGCAGCCGAAGGACCAGCGTCGCACCGAAAGGCCGCGGTGGCTTCTGGGAATACCGACAGCGAGTCCCACCTGGGGTTGCCCCCGTCGCCCCCCAAGGACCTCCCATGGGAGCACGCGGTGGACTCTGGAGATGCCAACAACGAGCCCCCTCCGGGGGATCGGTTCCCTCGACCCCCACTCAGGATCTCCCACACCCAGCACCAGCGCTGTCCCTGCGGGGGCTCAGAGCTGGGTGACAGTGGAGACACAGAGGGGGAAAAAGGTGCTCCCCAAGGACAGGCAAAACTGAGACGGGGCCCAGCACTCTCACACCTGCCTGGGCCCTCGGGGCATGCCAACACCCCATCTCCCTCCTCCAAGAGGCGGGCAGTGGCTCCACAGAGACAAGTCCAAGACTGGGAGGAGCTGGGAGGAACCCGACTCATTGCACTGGACACCCCCTTAGAAGAGCCCTGGGGAGCAGTCCTTCCAGGGGTCTGGGGGGGCCATGGGTCTCACCCACCATGGCAGCAGGCAGGCCCCAAACCCTCTTGGCTCCCAGGGTGGCTGCACCAGTGCCACCCTGGCATGAGGCAGACAAGGAGTCCAGGCACCAGTGTGAGGTTGACAAGGTCTGTAGTTGAGGGGGGGGAGGCGAGCGAAGGACAGAGACTGACAGACAGACGGAGGAGCATGCTGCACCGCGCCAGCGCTCAGGCCAGGTCCTTGAAGGCATCGAGGTTGAAGGCCATGTCCAGGAGCCGCTGCAGCTCTGTCAGGTGGGTTTTCTTATTGCCGGTGGCAGGGGCAGCTGCTGGCTCCCGCCCTGCATACCTGCCGGGGAGAAGGTGGGCCATGAGAAGGGTCTGTACCAATCAACTCCCTC
Source organism: Vireo altiloquus (assembly GCA_013396875.1). Classification (NCBI taxonomy): domain Eukaryota; kingdom Metazoa; phylum Chordata; class Aves; order Passeriformes; family Vireonidae; genus Vireo; species Vireo altiloquus. Next base: position 30,071 of record VZRF01001866.1, read on the forward strand.
CCAGCCTCACAGCCACCCCCTGCATCCTTACCAGACAGGCTTGGCACGGTTGATGGTGGTGCGGAGCCGGGGTTTGACATAGTCATAGTAGCCCTGGTTCTTGTGCTCTTCCTGGCACCACACCAGCTCGGCAGCTGGGTATTTCTGGGCTTCCCGCTGGAGGAGGTCGAAGGGGAATGGGGAGAGCTGCGAGGAACAGAGTGGAGTCACAGGATATATGGGGGAGCATCACAGGGAACATGGGCAGCGTCTCAGGGGCTGCAGAACCCCCAGGCCGCAGGCATGGCAGTAGCAGGACCCTGCTCACCTGTTCCACCCTGGTGATGGCCACATCGGCCTCCATCTGCCGGGCCTTGCGCTCACGGGTCAGGTCGTAGTACACCTTGCCGGTGCAGAACAGCACCCGCTTCACCTGTTCCGGGTTCTGGGACGCAGGGCCACTGTCAGGGATGACACGGAGGAAGTGGGTACCTGCCAAGGAAGAGAACAGCACCCTGAGCCACAGCAGTTCACAGCACTATGCCAGCAGCCACTGCACCCACATACCATGCTAGCCCTTCCGGGACCCCAAGAGGCAGAGTCAGTCCTCTCAGGCTGAGTCAGCTGACCCAGGTACAGGTGCAACTCCCACTAGAAACCATCGTGTGCCACTTGGGGCTGCCAAATCCCAGCAGCAAGTGGCTGCCGATGGAGGAAGCACCACTGAGCCAAATCTCCTGAGGGTGCCAGGCTCAGCCCTGATGAGGGGGGCTCCCGTGTGCCAAGGAGATGTCCCTGGCCTCACTCGGCCACTCTCCCATCACGGGGAGGCTTCTTCCAGGCGGACTTTACCCAAGAGTGGCGCAGGGGGAACACAGGCAGCTCTGTGCTACTTGTACCTGGCAGCATGTCATCGAAGCTGGAGCGGGCTTCGGGGTGGCGCAGCAGCGACTTTGGAGTGAAGATTATCAGCTGCAGTGGGGGATAAGAGGCAGAGCAAGGTGGTGAGCCCTGCCAGAAACACCTCCCCTGCAAGCCAGTGCTGGAGCAGCCACCTGCCTGTCCGTCCCCACCCATCCTGCCTGAGCAAGGAAAGCAGCTGCCAGAGATTTGCTTCCCACTCAGCTGCAGTACTCTGCCAGATTGGGCACCCATTCCTCACAGCACCAACCATCCCAGTCAGGGTGTCCCCTGGGGGAGAGGCAGAGGGGCTACCAGGGCCTGTCCCATGGCTGGAGCTGACTGAAAGTGGCTGAATTAGGTTACCTATCAGTGTCTGTTGGTTCCAACAGCCCTGACCTTCCCATGGAGTTTGGGAAGGGGTCGCAGCCCCCACAGCCCACATGAGCCAGCAGCTGCACATCAAGTGCTGAGCCAGCCCCGAGCACCACGAGGTCCTTGGCCAGGCAGAGGCCAACTGCTCGTGTTTGAGGTGCAGGAACAAGCTGCCCCCACCCCCATCCCAGTCCAGTAGGGACACAGCACCCTGCCCGGGCACCAAGCTTGGCACAGAGCTGCCGGTACTGACCGGTTTGCGGAAGGGCAGGAGGATCTGGCGCCGGAGGACGTGGAAGAAGTTGGCTGGAGTGGAGCAGTTCACAACGATCCAGTTGCACTCATAGAGCTGACGCACATCAAAGTCATCCAGCTTCTGTCTCGGCCAGCACGGGTGAGGGGATTTCAGGAAACACAAGGTACCTCTTGGCCTTGCAGCTCCAGCAGCAGGGAGAGGAGTGGTCCCCAGCCCTCCCTTCCTCCCTTCCCTTCCCTCCCTTCCCTTCCCTCCCTCTCCAGAGCGCACACAGCCTCCCAGAGACCCGGGAGAGGCTCCGAGGCTGTGTCCTCCACCTCAGTCTGCCCACGGGGGTGGCCAGCAACCCCTTCTCATGCCACTTTCAGGACCACCTCTGCCTCGGACTATGCTGCAGCCCCAGGTTCAGTGGAGGTGCAGCCTGGGCACTAGGTGTAGGCCCTTTCCTCAGACCCTCCTGGCAGCATGAGCCCAAGGCATCCCACGCCTCCTGCCATCGGCTCCCACTGTGCTAAGCTCACACGGGTGTTGCTGCCCTCTGCCCGGCCCAATCCAGGGCACAGGAGGGCCAGGCTGAGTGCCACACACAGTGGCCACCACTCACAGGGAAGACATCGGGATCGTCGTTGCACATCTGCAGGAATCGTTCTGGGCGGGCGGAGGAGTGCTCGGGACCCTACAAGGACCAAGCAGGGGGGTGGTCATTGCGGGGCAAGGCAGGCATGAGAACCCAGTCTAAGGCACTGCTGTCCAGGGCTCCGCCTCCAGGGTGAGCGAAGGGAGTCCTTACCATGCCCTCCATGCCGTGGGGAAGCAGCAGGACAATGCCATTCTGCCTGACCCACTTGGCCTGCCCAGGACAGATGAACTGGTCGATGATGCACTGAGCAGTGTTGTGGAAATCCCCAAACTGGGCTTCCCAAAGCACCAGGGCGTTGGGACTGGCCATGGCAAAGCCCAGCTCAAATCCTGAGGAATGGAAGAGCAGTGAGAGGATTGGGTTACCCTTCCAGAGCAGCCTCACCTCAGGCAGTGAGCACAGACCCACTCACTCACCCAAGACACCGTACTCTGACAGGGAGCTGTTGCAGACAGTGTACGGAGCCTGGTTGGGCCAGAGGTGGTTCATGGGGATACAGGTCCTCTTGTCCACATTCTGATCATGCAGGACATGATGGCGATGGCTGGAAAAGGGAGAAGAGTTACTTCCTCATTAGCCTTTGGATCCCTTCCAGAAGGGCTGGAATCGCCTTTGAAGCCTCCAAAAGCAGGGCTTTACCTAAATGTCCCCCTCTCAACGTCCTGGCCGCTCAGGCGGATGTGGATGCCCTCTTTGAGCAGGGAGCCAAATGCCATGTACTCTGCCAAGGCCCAGTCGACCGTCCGGTTCTTCACCATCTCCCCACGGGTTTTCAGAATACGGCTCAAACCTGCCGGGACAGGAGCCGTTTCACAGCCAGCATGGGACAGAGCTCCAGTGACACTGGGTTTGTTCCACAACCAGCCCACGGACTGACAGACTGCAAGTGCCATGGGCAGAAGAATGGATTCACCTCTGCTGGAGGTATGAACCATGGATGAGGAATCAGGACTGCAGGGAAGGATCAGCTCCAAACAAGAGTTATTCCTTGGTTCACTTCCCTTACACACAGCTCTCTCATGAGCAAGTTCTTATAGAGTCTGAGTGAGAAGATCATCCAGCCCATCCCCTGCCATAGGGGTTTCTTCCACTAGAAGGGACATCTTCCACTAAGCTGCTCCAAGTCCTGTCCAACCTGGCCTTGAAGACTTCTAGCCACAACCTTTCTGGGCAACCTGTGCCAGGGCCTCACCACCCTCACAGGGAAGACTTCCTTCCCAATATCCCATCTAATGCTGCCCTCTGGCAGTGGGAAGCCAATCCCCCTTGTCCTGTCACTCTGTGCCGTGGTGCAAACTGTCTCTCCACTTCTCTGGAAGCTCCTTTAGGAACTGAAAGGGTCTCTCAGGTCTCCCTGGAGCCTTCTTTCCTCCTGGCTAGACACTCTCAGCTCTCTTGGAGTTCCTGCAGAGGGGCTCCAGCACTGGTATCATTTTTAAGGCGTCCTCTGGGACGCCTAAAAACCTGCTCTAAGAGGTCCAGGTTTTGCTTGTTCTGGGGCCCCCAGAGCTGGACATATGCTCCAGGCAGGGTCTCGGGAGTGCAGCATAGAGGGGGAGGATCCCCACCCTTGACCTGATGCCCACAAATATTGAAGCAGTCCAATACGTACTTTCCTTCCAAGCCACATCCCAGCCCTATCTCACATCTCTCCGGAACAAATGCCCAGTCTGGCACAGCTTCCACAAGCTCCTACCTCCGTGGATAGTGAAATCCTCCACTGGCACCGAGCTGGCCACTTGACCAATGTGCGTCAGGTCCTCTTCATTGAGGCCAGTGGAAGGGCAGGTCATGCTTCGGGGCTGCCCATCCAAAGTGAAGAAACCTGTTGGAGGAGAGACACCATGGTGCAGGAGATGTGCCAGATCCATGGGAAGGCCTCAGGTCACGGACACCCTCAAGCAAAGGCGGGGACACCAGGAACGGGGAGAGCACCACCAACCTTCCCTCTGGGGTGGTGTACTAGAAAATCTCTGCCCATGGCCCTAGAGAGGTATCTAGAGATTTGCTATGGCCTCCAAATCGCTGCTAGTGCCTTACCGGGCCAAGGTGAGTCCAGCCAGTGCTTGATGTGCAAGATCTTCTCATCCTTGGATCTGGCATGGGCCTCCTCACAAATCTTATCGTACTTGGCAATTTCTTCCTGAAAGGCAAAACCAGGAGGCAGAAAAACATTAACGGGGGATTTCCAAACAAGGCTGTTGAGCCTGAGGACCTCGGTGTAAGCTCGCAAGGGTGCTGGAGGGCAGAGGTGGTTCCCACAGCAGGGGAGTCCCAAAGCTGTGCAGCTCAGCCTCAGAGAGCACAGCCACAGCTCAGACCCCTGTACCCCAAGGGACAGCTCTGCCACGCTCAGAGCCGACATCTTGCCTTTGACCCTACCGATGAGGAAAGGTGGCACCAGGGCAAGCAGGGCTGGCGGAGCCTCCGCGTCGCGAGCTGCCCAAGCGGCAGAACTGGGACAGGACCTGTCCCAGATACCCGTGGCCGCAGCAATCCTGAGCACTGGGACCCGCCTGTGCTGCAGTGGCCCAGAGCCACATGGCCTGTTCCACACCGATCACAGGGCAATCCTTCAACTAGATGTTTCTGCGCTTTTCAGAGCCGGTACAGTTCAAGGACAAGCCTTGGCTCCGAACTCCCTTGCTGCCGGGTCTGCAGCATGCGCCCAACCCCGGCACAGCTCTGCCACCTTTAGGTTACAAGCACAAGCACGTGGTTCCCTTGTGGACCCTTCCCATGGTTCACACCCAGCTCTGAAGCACATTACTAAGTAGTCTCCCCTGGAGATGCCACCTGCAGTTTTCCTCTCAGGCCCCACAGACGGTACCTCATACTCCGGCTGATTTACCACCCCCTGGGAAATCAGCAGCTCTGCGTATTTCTGCAACACTGGCTTCTGTTTCCGGATCTGTTTGTACATCAGGGGTTGCGTGAACATGGGTTCATCCATCTCATTGTGCCCATTGCGCCTGTAACAAACCTGCCATGAAAGGAAAGAGCCTTTGAATGTGACCGCTGTGACCAAAAGCACTCGAAAGCTACCTGGGTCATGTGAGGGGGGGTCCCAAACACCCCAGGAGGGACCCAAGCACACCGCAGCTTCAGGGACTCGTGCAACATTCCTTACCAAATCCACCACCACGTCCTTGTGGAAAGTGCTTCGCCATTCTGCTGCCACGTTGCACACATAGACAACAGCCTCAGGGTCGTCTGCATTGACGTGGAAGATTGGCGCGTTGACCACGCGGGCTACGTCGGTTGGGTACGGGGAGGAGCGGGCCATCCGGGGGTCTGTTGTGAAGCCGATCTGTAGCAGGTGAGGGGGAACAGGATGAGCACAGTGTTACCAGCTGGATTTGGGACATGGCTTTGCTAAGCAGCTCCTTCTTTGGACATTGATGTCACAGCTGGCTCGGCGTGAGGCACCTGTGCTTTGCATACTGTGCACACAGTTCCAAAGGCAGCTCAGCTGCTGCAGCTGGGCTGTGGATGCACAACCTGCCTGTGTCTGGACACAGTGGCACATGCTGGTACCCTTTGCACCTGTGGGGACATGCCCGTCTCAGCAAAATGCCTCCGGTTTCCACGGCAGCAGACAGGATCAGCCCTGTCAGATCTCTGCACCAGACTGGGCTCAAAAGCTGCTGCTGTTGAGCAGCTGGGTGAGAAGTATCCCCTGCTGACCTCAGGTTAGGGCTCCTGCCTGGATCACTGGCAGGGAAACAGCTGCTGCTGGCTCCAGCTACTCCCCAGCCCAGAGCCTGCAGAGACAGCTCTGCCAGAATCCTACAGGCACAGGGGATTTGCTCCTCACCTGGTTGTTGACCACAACATGGACAGTGCCGTGGGTGGTGTAGGAGGGAAGGTCACTCAGGTGAAACGTCTCGTACACAATGCCCTGCCCTGCAAATGCAGCATCTCCATGCAGGAGGATGGACATCACCTGGGAGACGGGAAGCCATGGCAGTCATCAGGGACAGAGAGCAGGGCACCACCAGGAAAAGGGCCCAGATCTCCTCCCCATGAGCTTTCAGCATCCTGGAAAGGACATGGAGCAGCTCATCAACACATCCAATACCTTCCCAAGGGATGGGAGTGGAGTCAGCCATGACTGACACACCACTGGGCAGAGGCTGTGGACACCAGCCCCACCCCAGCAAGGGCAGCACCCTTGGGGCACACTGAGCAGACAGCAAAACAACAGCCGGTATGCCCCAGCTGGGCAGCAAGTCCCATTCCCAGGTACATACATCCCAAAGCAAAGCCTTTTTCTCACTGGGGGAAGAAGAGAAGAAAGCCCTGTTCCCTCACACTTTCAGCCCAGAAGCCCCATGGGCAGGAGCAGGCCCAGGAGCTTCAGAGCCACTGATGTTATTTTGTCACCATCCCAGGGGCTGGCTGAGGACACCGCCTGCCAGGCGAGGACAGGATCTGTCTATTTATATCCAGCCCTTGGGGTGTAGGAGGGAAGGAAGCACTTTGGATCTCACTCTTCCACTTCTTGGGGTTGGAGACAGGTCTGCAATGAATCACACAGCAAACGGCTCCCCACAGCCCCTTCCCACCGGGGTGTGGAGAGCCGCCTTCCGTTGCCAGCTCCAGCTTTCCCAGTCCCGGGAACGGTTATGTCTAGTCACATTGAGATCCTGCTGCCAAGCCCTCCAAGGTGTGGTGCTTGGATTGCCTTGGAGTGCCCCCCATGTCCCCATCTTCCCATCAGGAGTTGTGCATTTGGTGTGCCCCCAGCCCAGCTTAGTCAGTTCAGAGATGAAAAAAGCAGCAACGGGAGCCTAGGGTGGGCAAGCCGCTCCCAAAGTTATCTCCAAAGACAGAGGAGAAGGATGGGGGAGCAAAGTCAGGGTGACAGCAGGGTGATAGCAAAGGAAGGGGCACATCAAACAAAAAAGCAGACGAGTTACTTCACTTTCCCACCAGCCTGTCTCCACCAAAATCCATCCAGCCAGGGCCACTTCACTACACACATCTGAGCAGCACTCACCTTCTTCCCCTCCGTGTCCCCACAGTAAAACTGCTCTGCCTTAGTCTTGCCTTGAACAACAGGATCAGCTGCTTCCAAATGAGAAGGATTTGCCACCAAGGAAAGGGTGATGTTCCTGTCAGTGACACGGTTAATCCGCCGGTGGTACATTCCCAGGTGGTACTTCACATCACCGGAGCCCTGGTGGAGGGGAGAAGAGAGTCACCCTCAGGAGCATGAGCGGCTTTTGGGATGTGCAAGGAGACAGAGGAGTGCTGACCCCAAGGCTGGAAGAAGGGGACATTCACAATACAGCACGCACTCACTGCAGGAGCTGAACTGGCACCCAGGAAAGCCTCTTCCAGGTGCCAAACAACGTTACTCTGCCTGGGCTAGGGAGGGTCCTGGCCTGGCAAGCCTCTGTAGCCAGGCACCCTGGCCCCTGTCCCGCATGCCAAGGTGTAATCCCTCCCCAGCTCTCTGCAACTGCGTTGTCCTTTTCTTCTCCTGCCAGGAGAAAATGCTGAGGAACCCATTCCTTGGGGGCCTATGACACCTTGTCCAGGTGAGAAGCAGCCCACAGCATCAACTCTAGGCCCGGTGGGGAGGCCCCTGACCTCCCTTCCCCCCTCAGTCAAGTTACAAGTTACATCTGCATCCAGGTAAGGCTGAACCTCCTGCTCCTGGTAGCACACACCCTCCATGCCAGTGCTCCTCCATGGGATTTACCCAAGGCTCTTGTCTTCTCCATAGAGGAAGGGAGTTCCCAGAAGGCCCGGAATTGAAATTTCTGACACCCGTGCGGCGCTCGCTACGGATTGAGCGGGTTAGGAGTCTCTACCCAGAGATGCTGAAAGACCATGACCCTGTGGTGTCATCTCTCAGGGAAATCCTGGATGCTGAGGAGGAGACTTGCTTCTTCTTCCGGAAAAACAGGGCTTTGCCAGAAGTGACAGAGCTGGAGGGTTTGAGTTCATATCCCCTCAAGAGCTCCTGTGGGGGAGGGGTTCCCAGCGGGGGCAGGCTGCCTGCCCCCAGGCTGCCTCATACACACTCCACTGACTGCTCTTGTTGCCCCTCAGATACAGAGGCGAGTGGCACTGTATCAAATATCTAAATGCTGGTTTAAATATATTAAATCTTGCAGTAGAGATGTGTGTCAGCTAGTGAGTGGTGTGGAGATGCCAGCTGTGTCTCCTGGGATTGCAGGCAGGGGAGAAGCTCACCTCATCAGCAGCCTCCAGCTTGGAGTCAAACTGGCAGAAGATCTGCTCCAGCTCTTTCCTGATCACGTTGGCAAGAACATTCAGGCGTCCCCTGCAAAAGCAAGACCACTGCTGACAGCCATTGAGTGCTGATGGTGCCAGCAAGACCACTTGCCAGCAAAAGACCACTGCCACAGCCCACGACTCCTGCAATGGCTGTGGGGTCACCCAGAGACAGGGACTTCCCAGAAGGAGCCTGAAGATCCCTCAGCACAGGGATGGCTTGGCCAACACCACATTCTACATACTTGTTGAGATGCCCCAGAGCGGGCAGGTGCTCAGATTCCAGGAGCATTCCAGCTCTGCCCTCAAGCCACCACCCCTCTCCAGATGAATTTACAAACAAGAAAAGACCTTGATGAGCAGAGAGCAGCCAAGGCCTGAGCTCTCCAGCTGAGGTTCATCAACAACCAAGACCAGTTAGGTGACGGCAGAAACCAATGAGTCCTCCGGTACCAAACCCTGGCAGCATGCCCCCTGCCTCCTCCCCGCACCAAGCAGCACCATGGCTTGAGGTAAGGTTACCTGTGGGGCATCCCCATGATCACATAATCCACTCCCTTCTCACTTGACTTATCAATAATGGTCTTTAAGGCTGGGATCAGCACTTCACATCCCTCCAGACCAAAACGCTTCTCCGAAGACCATTTCCGATGGAGGAACTCCTCAAACCTAGAAGGCAAAGGGAGGGAGGGATCAATGCCAAGGCTGCAGCTGAGGGCAGAAAACAGAGAAGGGATGGGACCGCACCGAGGGAGCCACAGCACTGACTGATGCTCAAGCTGGTACCATGCAGCACACAACAGTCACTTCAGTGTCTTCCCACAGAGCTCAGCTAGCCATTTCCCCCCACTCCAACACCATGCTGCACTTAATCCTTATTTCTAGACCTTTTCTTTCAGGATCATCAACATTTTCAGGCTGTTTGCCAGCACCTGAGCCTGCCAGGCTGGCAGCTCACTGGTGTCAACCTGCTCATTAAGCTGGTGGCGACAGATGATGTCAAGATGTGACTCAGCTGGTGACTGCATCACTCCAGATAGGAGCAAACCCCCTGGGGAAGATATGGAGAAGGTCAAGCCCTGCCCAGGGTACCTGGTAGAGCGGACCAGCCTGGCCAGCAGCGTGCGCTTCTCTTCATTGGTGAACTGCATGATGCCCGGGGTCTCAAACTTCTGCCGGATCCACTGGCACTGCTCCAGGTCATTGATGAACATGAACTCCACACCAATGTGCTGGCAGTATGCCATCTGCTCCAACGGGAAATGAGGGGCCATCGGACAACAGCCAGGGCTTCAGCACTTCAAACCCCAAAAGGACAGGCGCTTGCGGCATCCCGCTGGATCACAGGGCCAGGCGCTCTTCATTTCCCCCTTTCTCCTTTCAGCCAAAAAGCCCTTCTGTGCCAGTGGAGACAATGACCCTCGTGCCTGGCAGCTGGAGGGGGATCCTGGGGAGACCCCAGTGCCAGCCCTGCAACAGCCCTGCTTTAGGAGCCTTGTTGGAGTTGTATTCCCAGGAAAAGGGATGTGGCAGGGCACATTCCCGGATGCCGCAGGGCAGCTCGGACAGTGCACATGACCCAGCATCAAGCTGTTTAATTCCCCTTCCCCGAGAGGCCCTCAATCAGCCTCTCAGGTTCTTTATATCCACCACAGAGGAGAGATTTTGCCTATCGGTGGCATCACCTATGAGCACTCCAAAATCCCACATCACAGGGCAGGAAAGAATCAGAAGCAGCTCCTCCTGCTACACACGAGGAGCCCATTCCTGCAGCTGAACTAAGATATTGGCACAGTTTTGCTTCTTCCAAGTTCAACTAGTCTCAGCAGACCACCTGAGCAGCCTGCAGCATGCCTGAGAGCTGCCTGCGATCAGTCCAGCCACAGGAGGGGATGAAATTTGGCAGAAGAGGGGAACTGCCTGCACAAGCTGGAAGCCCCAGCCCCAGGGGTCTCAACTACACCAAGACCCTCTGATGGACCCCCATGCAGGACAGCAACACTGCTGCAGTGCCTGGAGAGGGGACCACTGGCCTCCAGCCCACTCCTGTGCTCTGCCAGCACCAGCTGCTGTTTCAAACTGAAAAGCATAGCTGGAGAGGTTTCAAAAAAGGCAATATCTAGTTGCCTGGGGTTTGCTCCACCCCGGGCAAACCAAGTGCATTGCTGCAATGCAGCAGAAAGCTGGAGGCGATCAGAGCTGAGCAGGCTACTCGAGGTGGCTCTTGTGAGTGGGACAAGTGCTGTGAACCAGTTCCCAAACTGAAAATCTTAAAATGTACAGGTTGATCCAGGACTTTCCAAAGACAACTGCTCTGCACCCGCCCCTGGCTGCACATAGGTCTGGCATAAACCCTTGCCCTCCTCACCTCCAGCCGACGGATGATTTCCCGGAGTGGAAGAGCCGATTCGTTTCCACCGATGAAAGTGGTTGTGGGCAAGTGGAAAACTTTGTCGAGGTCAGATTCATCCAGACCATAAAAGCCTGCAGGATTTGTCATGGGTGGGACAAGCAAGAGAAAGAAGGGAGGAAGAGGGATGGGGATGCGGTCACACAGGGACCAGGTGCATTTGGGAGAGGTGGGGAAGGGACAAAAAAAAGCAGCATAAAAAAAATAATAAGCATGAAGGAGGTTTATGTGGATAAAAACCAAGCCATAATTAAACAAAAAGACATTAAGCATAGAACAGTGAGTTATTACGGAAGGCACCGCAGGAAATGAACCACAAAGCAACGTATATGCATGGAAACGGGCAATTAAAATCCAGGATGAGTCAGGGAGTTTGGAGCCCCAAGAACAAAAAAAATACACCACAAATTATAACAGAGGGGAGAGAAAAGAAACAGGAATTGAGGAGTCGCCAAGCACACTGGAGGTGTTGGTACACGGCAGGAATTAAAAATGGAGTCAACGCAGAGAAGGAAACAGTTAAAACACACACAACCAAACAGACAAAACCCCAAGGAGGGAGAGAGTGAGAAGCAAGAAAGAGAAAAGACAACAGGGCTCTGACGGACTCTCCTGAATAGCTCAGCCCGGGAGCAGGGCGGCCAGCAGCCACTCAGGGGTTTGGCTGCCCAGGTACCCTTTCACCCCAATCAACAGCTTTTTAATTAGAGCTTTTGCCTAGCTCTGCTCAGCAAACCTCCTCCCTTTAGCACTGGCTGCTGATGATTTGGAGGCAGCTCATACTCATGGTATGGGGGCTATGGGGAGCTGCGCTGGGCCTGGAGAGGGGGGCAAGCAGGCCTCGAGAGCTGGAGGTTGGGATTTAGGGCTGCAGGTGAGCCCCGCTGTACCCCAAAGCCATCAGAGGTGCCTCAGTACCCACTGAAATTTATGGTTGTCTTTGGGGAAACTGAGGCACAGAGGAGGAGGGACAGCGCTGACCTTGCTGAAGCAATGCAGAAAGGCAGAAGCGGGGCCAGGAACTGGGGAGTCCGAGGACCTTTCTGAAGCAGGAGCTTGGATGAAGGAGTGGGTCTACAGCCCTGGCACCTCTCTCGGGCCTCTGCTCATCCCTCCCACGGTCCCAGCAAGGCCTGGTCCCAAGGTGTTTCCTAAACCCAGGGCAGGAGCTGCAGAGGAGACACATACCACTACTCCTCCCAGCCTTCTCCAAATCAGCCCAGGACCACATCTGCAGGCTCTTTTAGAGAGGGGATGGGCAACGCCGACTAAACACGGCAGGGCAGCGTAACCCACCTTCCTCATGGAATGGGAAGCAACAACTGTCCCCTCCTGAGCTGGCCCCTTCCTTGAACTTATCTTAAAAGTCTATCCTTTGCCGTCTGGTCAGGAATAGACACTGAGCTGTAGACAGCCCGATCCCTGGAAGTGTTCAATGCCAAGCTCGGAGCAACCTGGTCTAGTGGACTGGATGGTATGAAAAGGTCCTTTCAGCCTAAGCCAGTCTGTGATTCCACAATGACATCCCTCTGCAGCCTTGAGGGGCGATTCCAGAGACTGGGAACACTCCAGTCAGCCTGTAGTGGGCACGTTCCTGGCTGCCACTGCTGTCTATCCCCTCTGCTGCTCACACTACCCTCCTGGACACTAGAGTCCCAGGAGAGGGAATGAAGCCAGGCCCCAGCAGCTGTTCCGGAGCTCTGCCTAGGAACATTGAACCAGGCAGGAGTTGAGAGTTTGGCCCTGTGTCTCTAGGGCTTCTCTTTGGTTCCCATGCAAACAGAAATCCCGGAGAGAGGCAGCAGGGAGCATCCCACACAAACTGCCTGCTGAAGGATTTCAGGGAATCCTCAGTAATTTGCTGAAGCTTGCAGACCTGCAGCACAGGACTTTGGCATGTTCTGCTATGATGCTTTGAAGACACTCTGGCACACTTTGGGGAGTATCAGATTTTACAAGGAGTTTTAGGACATCTAAGCATCTTTTCTTCTGCTTTGCTGCAGCCCGCCAGCTCTAGCAACACTCGGTATTTATAGGCAGCAACACCACCGGATGGAGGAAGGCAAGGGATGAGCTGCCAAATTTTCCCTGCGAGAAAGCCAGGAGAAGACAGCTTGGATTTTTTGGAGCCTTGAACCAATGAGGGAGATTGACACCTTGTAAAATTAATATTCACAACAAAATATGTACTCTAGTAAGCCAGGCATGCAAACATGTATAGAAAAGGCCAGCAAGGCTGAAACTGAGGATTTCTACAAGGCAAAGTGTCACTAACCACACACCTATATCAAGACTTTGAGTAGAAATTAAAAATAAAACATGTTGCAAAACTCAGGAATGGTGGGAGATGGGAGGGGTCCGCTTTACCAGCTCAGTTCATGCCCAGAATAACCTATTCAAAGAGAGTCCTGCACTCCAGAGGGTTAAGGGCTCATTAATTGCATACCTCCTACTGTTAACACTCTCAGCCGCTCCTTGAACACTGCGAGGTCTGGGGGGGCAGGGACGGGGGGGGTGCAGAAAGGGAGAAGATAGAGAGACGCAGTCAAAGTTAGTAAAAAAACCCTGGAACCATGAAAACTAGTCATGGAAAGCACAAGTCAAAAAAATACAGTATTTAAAATACAGTCAAAATCCATCAGAGGCAAAAGGGCAAGGATGGAGGATGACTACACTCTAGGCAGAAGAGAAATCTTGGTGGGAAGTCTGATGAGAGGAGGGGGGAGGGAGGGGAAGGGTGGCATCAGACACTGGGGAGCAGTTGAGCTGCATGGTTTGAGATCTCCTCGCACCTTGACGGGAGAGGGGGTGGCCTGGCATCATCATCTGGCACGACCAAAAGCATCCTGCCAAGCTGCATCACAGGGAGTGGGACCCTCTGCAGAGCAGGGAGGTGCCTCCCACCAACACCTGCTCCAGACGGTTTGCTCTGCTCGTGCTGCTGGGAGGATTTCAAGGTCAACCCGAGGAGGTAAGGGTGCTGCCTTTGTACAGAGGAGGAGGATTGGGGTGTTAACAAGCAGGCAGCTCATGAGGAAGACAGTGAAGATAGCGGTGAGGCAGGCATGCACAGTCGCCTCTTCTGGAGCATGCTCCGTGCGGGCAGGAGTGCCGGCACGCTGGAGCAGTGGGCAAACAAACGGCACCAGAGCTGCCTGCTCGGCTAGGTTAGGTGACCCAAGTGCCTCAGTCTCACCTGGGTTACAAAAAAGGCCTTGGAAGCACTTGTCCTTTGGATCAACAGGGAAAATCAGACACTTCCCCAAAGTGGGGAACAGGAACATAGAAGCACTTCAAGCCCAGCTCCCTGCAGGGGCTTGCCTGGCTCTTCCTGAGCCAGAGGAGGATTTCCATCAATTCCCCTTGGCATGAGGCAGAGGTAGCTGCCTTCCGGGGGGAGAAAGACAGACAGACACTTAGACACACACAGCCTTCCACACACCACCCAGATTTCAGTGTGCTAAGGTACTCTTTCTTTCTTTCTTTTCTTTCTTTCTTTCTATTTTCAGGGTCATACTGAGTTCCTGTAGTCATCCTGTCCTTGTTTTACACACTTACCATGCCAGACTAACTGCAGTGGAAGACCAGGATGAGATGACTTCGTTTTTTAAATAGAAAAGACAAGAGAAAGGAGAATTTGGTGGCTCCAGCCCCACCACTCCTCAGACTGAGTAACCCTGGGCAGGGTTTCTCCCTCTGACATTTTCCCCAAAGATTGCACTGCTCAATCCAAAGAGAGCTTCCAAACCAGAACCAAACCAGTTGCTAAACAAAAGGCAAGAGAGAAGAAGGATAAATTCCTTAGATTAACCATCCAACTCCTTTGAATCACAGCACTGTCACTTAAACTATTGGCAACAGCGATTGCACCACAAAAGCTGACCTTTAAAGGACTTCGCCGTTCAGAAAGAGGAAACTAGATTGTTTCCAAGTTTCAAAACCACTCCTGTTATTAACTGCCGTGTCAAGTGTCACATATTCTTTCAAAGCAAAAAAAAAAGCCAGCAGGATCTGCTTAGAAATTGGCTTTTTCTGCCACAAGCAGGCAACACCCAACCCTCAGCTCAGCCAGAGTTCTGTGTTCTGCACCACCACAGCTCCTTCCCCAGTTGCTGAACACTATTTGCAAGCTAAGTTCACCCAGTTACAGTTAGGATTGACCAGATGAGGTTTTCAAAGATAAGAGTATCAGGGGAAGATCTACTCAGTATAAATAATACTTACAGCAAGATTAAAAAAAAATCCTTTGCTAAGCCCTAGCCACCTGAGTCTGGGGTTCTACCACGAGACACAACCTCAGCATGAGCTGGCAGCTGCCACCATTACATCTTGTCCCCAGGACTCATTATTTCCTATGAATTCGTGGTTTCCTGAGAAGCAAATCAACACCAGTAGTCACAATGACAGATATTTTAATATGAAAGCCACAAAGGAACAGAGATTAAGCTTAAGGCCTTGCTCAGACCCACGTTCAGGTTCCTTCAACCCAATGCCTATGGACTAGCCATGCCTGAATGCTTCCCACCACAGTGAGCCACGCCAGGACATGCTGCTTGGCTTGTGGCAACTCACCCTGGGGAAGCAGGAAAAATGGAGCCCGGACTGCTTCCCCTAAATGATGGCTGGCACTGCCAGGAAAGACTTGCTCTCGGATCACATTGCGCTCTGCGTCCTCTGAAGCCAGAATATGGCTGGAACAGACCTGGCTCCTGAGGAACCAGCAGACTGAGCACCTCTCTGAGCTGACTTTCCCTCCGAACTGACCTTCCCCTGAAGCAGACCTGTGAGTTTAATGTACAGGTGGAGAGCAGTAAGGAGCAGTGTCCCTCAAGGGTCTCTACTGAGATCACTAGGGTTTAATTCCTCCATCAATGACATGGACAGGGGAATGATGGGCCCCCTCAGCCAAGTGACACCCTGAGTGTTGCAGTGATTTGCTGGAGGGACAAGATGCCATCCAGAGGGACTTGGACAGGCTGGAAGAGAGGGACTGTGTGAACTTCATGACGTTCAACAATGCCAAATGCAAGGGCTGGGGCAATCCCCAGTCCCAGCACAGACAGATGGATGGATAGACAGATGGACGGATAGACAGATGGACGGATAGACAGATGGACGGATGGATGGAAAGCAGCTCTGCAGAGAAGGACTTTGAGGTCCTGGTGGATGAGAAGCCGGACATGAGCCAGCCACGTGCACTGACAACCCAGAAATCCTACATGTCCTGGGCTGTGTCGGAGGTGCGACCAAGAGGCTGAGGGGGAGGCATTCTACCCCTCTGCTTCACTCAGGTGAGACCTCACCAGTGCTGCCTCTAGGACTGAGGTCCCGGGGGCAAGACAGATGTGGACCAGAGGAGGCCACGGAGCTACTTGAAGGCCTGGAGCCCCTCTGCTATGGAGACAGACTGGGAAAGCTGGGCCTGTCAAGCCTGGAGGAGAGAAAGCTCCAGGAGATCCTGTTGTGACGTGTTAGTGTATAAAAGGACTTACGGGAAAGGAGCAGAGAGACTTTCTACCAGGGTCTGCAGTGCCAGGACCAGGGACAAGGGTTGCACACTGACAAAGGGCATGGTTAGATTGGGCATAAGGAAGAAATTCTTCCCTGTGAGGGTGGTGAGCCCAGGCACAGGTTTCCCCGAGCAGCTGTGGAAATGTTTGAGGACATGTTGGACAGGGCTTAGAGCAACCTGGTCTAGCGGAGGGTGTCCCTGCCTGTGGCAGTGGGGTTAGACTAGGTGACGTATTAAGGTCCCCTCCAACCCACCACTCTGTGAGTCTACGACTTCCTGAGCAGCACGGTAACTTTGCTCCCCACACCCAGCTCCCCTTTCCTACTGAGAGACAGCTCTCACTGCCACCTCTCGTAGCTGATTCGCTCTGGGTTTCATCCAAATCCTGCTCTAAAGGGATACACATCCACCAGGCATAAGGCTTCAGGGCTCTCCTCTCCTGTTCTGCTTCAGAACTGCAGGGCCCACAAGAGAGGCTAAAAACCCTTTCCTCATCCTCTCCACTACCCGGCCATGGTAAGTGACTTCAAGTTCACCTAAAATGTCTCCCTGCTTTCCTTGCAGTGCCAACTATGAGCACGTGTCTTCTCCCACAGCTGGGTCCACAGCCAACATCTCCCCACCTCTTGCCATCAAAGTATCTCAGGCGCAGGACATGCTCCAAGCTGGAGCTGGATGGCTCCTGAGGTTCAGCCAAGGCTTGGTCCTCCAGAGAAGCATGTCAGAGTCCAAACTGTGGAATGAAGCAGCTTCCCCATCATCCAGTGAACTGGTCCAACCAAAACCTACTCCCTTCCCTACCACTCCTGGTACATGTAATCCTGTTGGAAGGTCCAGCAGGTCCAGGGCTGGTGTCCCTCTGCTGGCAGACGAATAAAGAATCAAGGCAGTTCACATGCACCGTGCATTCTGATCAGCTGTTTCGATTGGCGAGGTTAGTAATCATCACTGCTGCTCTACTCTACATTAGGAGCATGAGCATGCCTCTGGAGCACTCGGAGTGCCAGGGAACCACCCTGGGAAGCACCAGTGAGGTGACAGAGTTCAGCAACCTCATCCTGGCTGAGAGAACGGTAGCAAACTACAGAAATCAGCTCTAAAGCACACGGAGAGGTGCTGGGTTTAAGCGCTTTTAGATCAGGATTTCAAGTCCTGGGCACCACACACACTTCTGTACAACACTCACGCAGCTCTCACTCAAACGCACTGGGATTTCCACCTCTCTACTTGGACAGGAATGCATCCCAAAGCTTCCTTGTTATGATCACCAGAAGGGACTCATAGCACAGTCTTGGAAAAAGGGCAGTTGAAGGATTTACAGATGCTGGGGCAAGCTGGAAGTTCACGAGGGTAGCCTCAGCCCTGCAGAGATGAACCCAGTACATTTGCCCCCAGGTTTGAGGGTCCCCAAGGGCGGCAAAAGGAGCTGAGAGAACAAACCTCCAGCTCTTACCAACACAAAACCTCTCTGCTTTGCATTTCCAGAAGATGCAATTGCTTCCAGCCCTTCTGGGTTTTTTGCTTCTGGATCAGCAAGATCAGTGATATCACTGATTGGCACTGGTTGAAGAAACATGAGCTGAGTACTGGGGTGACAGCCGGAGGGTGGCAGGACTGCACTGCTGCTGCTGCCAGCAACTACAGTTTTAGAGTGATCATTACTAAGGAAACTTCAGATCCCCGACCTGTGAAGCAATCTACCTACAAAGCTGTGAAAGAGAGGGGAGCTCAAGCAATGCAGCACCAACTGCTCTCAAAGCCCTCACCCAGTTTGTCTGTGGATGTGATAATATCGGCTGGAAGGGAGGAGTCCAGATCTGCATCCAAGATGCCCAGTGGATCGAGTTGTGCTACATGATGCCCTCGAATCTATGAAATGCACGAGGAATGGAAAGAACAGGAACCAAAAGGGAGAGAAAAACAAAAGAGGGGAGGGGTAAAAAAGTTAAATTACATTAGAATTAATTTGCAGAGTAATTCTCACCGACGTTTGGAGAAACAGTTACTGGTGCATCATCAAAATTTACACAACTAATGCCGAGAGGATCAAGCTTTGCAATGTGGTGACCCCTGACCTGGAAGCAACAACACAGATTAGTCATTAAAACAAGTTAATTGAAGAAACATTCTTAAAAAAAAAAAAAAAAAAGTTAGAAAATTTCATTCAGAGTTCCCCTCTTTACACTTTCTGCAGAGCTACCCCAATTCTAGCTGCAGCTGAAGCCTGGAGAAGCTGGGCTTAGTGTCACATAGGAGAGTGCCGGCAGCCATCAGGACTGTTCTGCTCTACCCGACACCAGGTTTGGCAGGGGTACGGGGGGTGGCAAGCTGCTTCACCGCAGAGACAGGGTCTAAGGGTCTCCCGATGCTTTCCCAGTGTCCAACTCGAGCAGCTCTTCTCTACGGATGCAGTAACATCACATTGATGATCTCCTCCTAAGCATCACAGTCACGTGAATTTGCCCAGAAAAGCTGTGGTTGCTCTATCCCTGGCAGTGTTCAAAGCCAGGTTGCATGGGGCTTGTGGAGCAACTTGGAAGGTTGTAGTAGGTGTCCCTGACTGTGGCAGGGGGGCACCAGGGTGCAACAAGATAATCTTTAAGAGTCCTTCCAATACAAACTATTCTGGGATTATATGAATTTTCCATATTTTGGCAGATATAGGTGTTCTCTTGCCAAAAGGGCAGAGGTGCTGTTTTCCACCAGCAGCAGCAGCAGTAGCTCCTGAAAGGCCAAGGAATGTGTCTTAGTGCAGCACCAGCTTTGAGCTGGGGACACCTGGTGGCTTTCAGATTACCTCAGCAGTTTGCAGGTACACAAAAAATCCTCAAATCACTGTGGGAGCAAAGAAAACACCTCTTTCCCCACAGGAGCCATGCTGTCTTTTAGCATCCAGATGCAACACAAGCCAAAACAAGGAACAAGAAAGATGCTCCAAGGGCTGGAGCTTCTCTGCTCTGGAGTCAGGTTGGGAGAGCTGGAGGTGTTCAGCCTGGAGAAGAGACAGCTCTGGGGAGATCTCAGAATACACTCCAGTGCCTAAAGAGAGAGCTGGAGAGGGACTTAGGACAAGGGCCTGGAGGGACAGGACATGGGGGAATGGCTTCCCACTGACAGAGGGCAGGGATAGATGGGATATTGTGAAGAAATTATTTCCTGTGAGTGTGGCGAAGCCCTGGCATAGGTTGCCCAGAGAAACAGTGGCTGCCCCATCCCTGGAAGTGTTCGAGGCCAGGTTGGTCCAGGCTTGGAGTAATCTGGCAGAGTAGAAGGTGTCCCTGCCCATGCCAGGGGGGTGCGAACAAGATAGTCTGTAAGGCCTCTGCCAAGCCAAACTACTCTACAACTCAAAATTAGTAATGACTTGGACATGCAAACACAGTTGCAATTAAGGAGCCGTCACTGATGCCGCAGCAGAGTAGTCATTGCTCACCTAAAATTACAGGGAAAACCAAGCTCGATCCAAGTAAGACATTATTGTGTGATGTTTTAAGTAGGTTACCAACCACATGCAGGGCTTCCTTCACCTTCCTACTCTTTCATACCTCCATATACTGTTCTGAACCTCCCCACCTGGACATCCCGCTGCAGCTGCAGCTACAGCCCTACTGTGACACCAGGGCAGGGAGGGAGGTGGATTTCTCTCTACAGACAACTTAGAAAAATACATCCAAGAGCCATCATCTTCCTGCACTGCCATTCAGAGCCTGAAGAAGAGATGGGCATGCCAAAGAGGTTACGGATTTTGTGTTCAAATCGCTGACTCTGAGCTTCTCCCTCCAACAAAATCAGTCACTGCATGTTCAAACTCGGCGTCTGCCCGCTTGTTTCGCTGGCAGGGGCTGCCTGAGAGCTGGCAGGGTGGTCATCTCTCATGGAATCAGCCATGCAGGTCCTCACAAACAGGTCCTGATGCTGATAACAGCAGTGCAGTTGCAGAGGCAGGCAGGGCAGGGGCACTATCTTGGAGCCAGAGAGCAGGGCCAAGGCTAGGCAGACCTTTGGACTCGCCCAGTGCGACAGTTCCTGCCCTAAATCATAGTTCGTCACACTGGATTTTCCCCATACCTCGGCAGGAACACAACTGTGCAGCACTGCAAGTGCTTCATCACAGGAACAGGTGAGAAGCTCACGGTCACAACTGCAGAGCATCTGGGTTCATTAACTTCTCACCACAGCCATAATTACAGCCCCCATACTTGATAAACCAGAGCACAACAAAAAGTAAAAGGATAACACAGATGTAGAAACACATTTAAATGTTCTCCTGAGTTAAAATACTTGCTGGCCTTCCCCCAGCCAGAGGATGTTTCTTTCCTGCTCCAAACTCATTTCTCCCAGAAGGCTGACTTGGCAGCATTGGTCTGAGCTGCAGCCCACCAGCACCAGAGGCCTCCTTCAGGTTGCGAATCACATGGAAATGTTTCCTGAGCTTTTATTTTAGGGCCTTAAAAGTTCTGTCAGCAACAAGGGGGAAGCAGGATGGGCGCTCCGTGCCACTACTAAGCATGGCAGGAGCCCATGGCACAGGAGCAGCATTCCAGAAGGCAGCAAACTACTCTGTGTGGAAAAGACCTCCCCCTCCCTGCCACCCTGTTTGGATGACAATAGTTCTAATCTTCCTATTGTCCGGCAAACCATCAGCTGAGCTTCTGCCCCAACAGATGAGCTGCTCCCGTTCCAAACCAGGCAGCCCAGCTCCTATCCTGCATGCTCTCCATGCAAACACGTGCATTGCTCACACTAACTCCAGCCCACCTCAGCCACCGCAAGCCCCTCTACAAAGGACGCGACCCTCCTCGGCACAAAGTCCCCTTACCTGATACGCTCTGATGAGAGATTGCACTGCAAGATGGTCCTCCACCAGTTTATCCACATTAGGCTGTGCCTGAACCAGGGACTGGGCTTGGGACAGGGTGGAGAGGCTGGTAGTCAGTGGAGGGGGGCTTTGGTAAGCAGTGCCTGGAGCAGCTCCAGCATTGGCGTTGCGAAAAAAGATGTCCCACGACTAGGAAAAAGGAAAGAAGAGAGGTGACCAGGGTCATCACTTGCAACCCAAACACCTCCTCAGTCAAGGTTACAGAGGTCTCAGCTCTACTGCCAAAGGAGGGGACAGAGCTGCCTCCTTCCCTGTACCTCAGCTCCATGCAGCCGCTGCTGAAGGTACCCATCTGCCTTGAACAAAAGAGCACTAAAGCTCTCCCACTATTTCAGCTACATCACTATCCCACTTCCCATTCAATAGGATTGTTTCTTTTGGCACAAGGCAAACGCCAGAGCCACCCCTCCCTTGGCAGGTGTCCCCTCCAGGACAGGATCCCATCCCTTGGGTCTGCTCTTGGAACCGCTGCTCTGAGCGACAAGCCCCAGCCTGGACTTCCAGCTCATTTCCCTCTCCCCTGGGGAAGCCACTGCCCTCTGAATACCCTCAGTATTTTCTGAAAAATATCTTGGCCTTGTAATCAAATGCACCTCTTCCTCTTTCCATGGTCTGAATGGCCTGAGACCTAAATCCCAGCATAAGCTGTGTTGTTCAGCCCTCAAACAGCAATGTTTTTCTTTTTCTATCTCTTAGTCAGTTTTTCGCCATCCTTTTGGTGACACCAGTGCCAGCACTACGGAAGTACTCCCATACCAGCTCTCCCATGCCCAGAATGAGGCAGCTGCCAACAGGCTCTGCTTCTGTTCCCTCTGCAGATGGGCATTTCTAGGTATTAGGAAAACAAATCAAAACACTGGAAAAAAGCCCTCGCCAGACTTGGTGTACCTGTCATACTTTTCCAGCACTGTCTGAAAAACCTCGAAGCGTCCCAGGCCAAAGCCAAGTTAACCTGTCTCCTTGCAGAAGGACCACCAGATCTGGGGAAGGAGAGAGCCTGGCCAAACAAATGCCAAGCCACATCCTCCCATCAGGCTTGTGTCTTGTCTCATGTGCCACCAAATGATGGCAAAGGATGAGGGCACAGCAGAATAGCAGCTGTGTGCCTGCCCTCAAACCAGGGGTTGTTTGGGGCAGAAAACAGTTTTTGTCCCCTGGAAGCAGTGTGGAGAGGACTGAAAACCTGCCCATTGCTGGAGTGGCCTCAGCTCAGCTGTTCCCCCCGGAGCTCCTCCAGTTGCAGCACCTATCACATGTCCCAGGAAGGTATTTCCAGTCCCAATTTACCCAAACACCCCATCACATGACTGCACAAGGTGAATAAATTTAGAAACAGGTCATGCTAAAGGAACATAAATAAAATCTGGAACATTTTGACACTGTAACCGATAAACAATCACTCCCCCAAGGGGAAAAAAAAAGGAAAGACAGAAAACACCCAACCCTGTTCTTACTGCTAAAGGAAATTTCAGTGGGAAAAGAGGGAGAGCTGCTTTTTGTTCCATCCCTGCTCTTCCCTTCTCCAGGCTCACAGAGCTCCTGGGTGCTCCCAAAGCCATCAGCTCCTGCAAACAGAGGGAGAAGCACCCAGGGATGGGCTCTGTGCCCTTGGGATGGAGAGGAGCCCGGCTGGGTGCTTTGCTCCGTGGTTTAGGGTTGTTTCACATACTGGCAAATAAGGACGGGAAAGAGAAAAGGAGCACCTGTCAACCAGAGAGGGGGCTGGGGACAGGGACGGAGCCAGGGGCGTTGCCTTTATAACTTCCTCCCTTCTGGCATTCATACCTCTTGGAGTTGCAATTTGCTTCTGTTTTGGAAGAGAAAGTTCACTTTAAACTCTGCAAACAAGGTGTGCCACCAGCTGGGTGAGCTTGGTGTAAACGGTAATGGTAAACCATTCACTGAATGTTTTATTGCTCCACATAATGATGTCCGGATGGTGCAGGGCAGGCTAGGGCCCTAATGAGTGCCATAAAAACATTAGCTTTCAACCTGCTGATGTAGTTTCCAATTCAAGAGAATCCAAGGGCCATCCCATGGGTTTCTGGGGAGCACAGAGCTGCCTCTGGAGCTCACATCTCCCATGGGAGAGGCTGAACAGCCCCATCAGAGTTATCGTGCTTTATCACGGGAAGGAGAACTTTGCCTTAATCCAGCACCTGCCAAAGGTAACAGCAGTAATAAACTCAAGGGGTTATTCCCCTCTGACTTCTCTGTGCTCGTGGCAGCTCTGTGAGCACTCCATTCACTTTCATACCCTGTAGAGACACATACAGGATGTAAGATACATAGATACATATTCTGGGTACAAGAGAGCTCAGATTTGGGCCGTATTTAGACAGTCCCACAGCCACAACACAAAGCATTATCCTGGACTGGCTTTCCCAGCACTCCTCCATGCACTGGCAAAGCGGGATTGGTGAGCCAGCTGTCTGCCACACACCAGGATAGTTCAGGCTTTAGAGGGATCCTGAGCTCAGTTCTGTGAGTGGAGGTCAGGGCAGGCTCCTCTATTGGGAACAGCCCCAAACCAGCTCACTGAGTCAAACAAGCACCTTCGATGAGACTCAGCTCCCATAGAAGGGTGTGGGCTCATACTGTCATGTCCCAGTTTCCCAGCTTGGAGGTGAGGCATGCACAGCAAAGGGAGAGGATTTCCCATCCACTGCAGGCATTGAGGGTGCTTCAGGCTGGGAGGTGCATAAGGGACACACAGCTTCCACCTCTAGCTCAGGTTGCTTCCCGCTCCTTCCCCTGCCACGGGCTCCAGAAGCACCAACCCTGCTTGGCATGGTCCGCAGGTCTGGCAGCTCCTCCTGCTCCAGCAGGGAGAAGAAGAGGAACGTCAGAACTTAAGGCGGCAGGAGGAGTAGCCTGAACCAAATTTAGGGCAGGTGATCTTTGCTGAGAGCAGGCAGTCAAGCAGCAACCAATGGGTTCATGCTATGCACATTGCTATGTTCCTTATCAACCTAGGAAAGGACCTACAGTTTTCTGAGGTGTGATGGGGTCACCCCTTTCAATTTAAAATCCCAAACATTGGCATGTTAAGGAGTCTGTGTTAAGGGCTGTTTCACATACAGATCCATGGGGAGAGCTGTATCCCTGTCCCACAGTTCAACTCAAACTCCAGGGCTGCTACTTAAGGAAGCTGAACCTATCCCAGGTGTATGCAGGTACCACCCACCTGCAGCCACAGCTCTCTGGCCACCTTCCCTGAAGCATCCATGATGTTCCTTAGGGTATGGGGAGACAGTGTGGCCTGTGCCAAGCACCCAAGCCGGTCAAACAGGGACAGGAGGATGGTGTCCCCACGTTCAGGAAATGCGGTCCATGAGCAAGCAGCACTGACCCTGTGGCAGTCCACTGGCACCCATACCCCATGCCCTTGCCTCCCCCCTTTCTCCCACTCTGCTCTCATTTTTATCATTCTATTGTTATTATTATCCAACTCTGCTCATTGGACTTGGAAACTGGAGTTCAGCTAAAGAATTGCATGCAGAAAATGCCCTAAAATAATCTATTTTTTACCTTCCCTATTTTAAGCAAGCAGGAAAGCTTGTTCTGCAGTTTAAACCCCTGGTGTCTACAAGGAGGAAATGGATTCAGTGAGCTCACCTGGGACCACCATACCAGTGAGAAGCCTCAGAGGTTTTTGGTGACAACAGCTAAGACACCCAAGCACTTCTCACTTCAGCGTGTCCCTCCCTAATGGGACGCAGCATAGCGAGGAACAGCTGGTCTCTGTGCTACACAGGAACAGAAAATCCTCAGCCAGGTCCCCATGACAGCCTGACTCCTTCCAAGAGCTCCACCCTGGGATCTGATGCTCCATCTGTAGGATGGAGGCCAACGCTTATCAGGGACAAGATACGAGGCACTTTCCTCCCCCAGGAGGGCACACAGGCTGATGAAGACCATGAGCCAACACGACCAGAGACGGCCGCAAGCCCAGCCTGAGCACAGCAGCTCAGCATCTCACCAGGAACAGGGGACCCATGAAAAAGTTCAGAGAGGACAAAGGAGTGCAGAGAGGAGCCAGGAATGAATCTTGATAAACAGGTCACTGGAACGAGGTGGAGTCCACACAAGAGACAAGGCCAGAATGAGGCCAAGTGCACCAGGAAGCACCAGCAAAGTCCACATCAACACACGCATCAAGCCCACCAGAAGTTTTGGGACCTGGAGCTGGATTTTGTAGGATCACAGAATGGTTTAGGTTAGAAGGGACACTCAAAAGTCATATAGACCCATCTCCCTACTCCAACCCCTTTCTGTCAAGCAGGACTTCAGCTTGGTTTTGTTGGAAAAGCAGTCCCTAAGACTTGCTTTTTCATCACGAGTCTAAGGTTTGCTTCCTGGAAATGGCAAGACCTCATTTCATTTACTGATCTTCCTGCTGTCACAAACGAGTCCCAGCCACACAAGAGAAAAATCCTATGTCAATTACTGCACTGCTCTCTGAGCACTGGAAGTACTTCCAGAGATGTTGATTTGTAGAGGATCAGTCACGCAGAAATCACACACTTGCAGTTCTTCACCATAAACACTGGAGTTGGGGCCTGGAGAGGTGGTGAAAGCTCTGCCCTTATAGGGGCTCAAAAACCTGACAGCACAAGGCCCCAAGTGACCCGATCTAGCCATGAAGGTGGATGTCACCAACAAGCTAGAGGCCACCTCCAAGCTGGATGCCAGGGCAGAAGCTCCAAAGTCTCCTTCCAACCTAAATGCTTCTCCAACTTCTTCAGCCAAGTGTGCACATGCCCTGCCTACCTAGAGACAGGCTGACAAGTCACATTAATGAAGAGACAAGACCAGAAGCAAACCAGAGGTCTGGCCACAGGACCCAAATTCACTTCCCGGCCAGCTTCCATGGTCAGTCCTGATGTTTACTCTCATATCCACTCAGAGTGACTTTCAAGACGGTCCGGAGTCTGGAATCAAAGAGCTGGTATCATACCATGACTCTCTGCCAAAGACATGATTGTGCCTGTTGCTGAGACAAGGTGGTGTAACCCTCACTTGTTTTTAAATCAAGCTACAGTATTTAAGCTCATGGCTTTTAATTCAATATCCCATCTCTGAAGGAGGGTTCGCACCATGCGCTTGGGCAGCTTTCAAGTCACAGTTTGGAAAAGGCCACAACCCAAACTAAGATGTTTTGTGATTTCAGAGTCTGTAGTTTGGCTCAGCCGCCCGTTTCTCTCCAAAGAAGCATGAAGTCAACATTTTTGTGAAAATCCTACGTTAAGAAATTTTTAGCACCTTCATTTTGGATGGGTGGGATCAGTGCCACTGAAGACACATCAACACTGCCATGAGTGCTGGGGCATAGGATTCCTTATACCCCTGATTGCTCATTCACTCATTCTATCCTAGTCTGCACATGACTCATGAATAAAGAAAATCCCTGCTCCACATCAGACCGAGTTCAAAACTGTCCTAAAAATCCCCTGGGTAATGCTGAGACTTAGTCACTAGAGGAACATTTTCTTTGTGAAACACTGGGGATGGGAAAAAATGCTGTCAGGTTTCAGAACTCCTCCTTCCAAATGAGCCCTTACCTGCTGGGCTCAGCCTTGCTGGAAGAGTTTCAGGGATCCAGATCAGGACAGATCTCTGCACATACTGCCCACAGCTGGATTGTTTTCTCAAGTTTTAAGTTCAGGAGCAGCTGGTGGGAATTCCTCCAGCCACCAGACCCCGTCCCCCTCCCGGTCTGTAGATCAGCAGTCTGGCTTTACACACACAAGCTCATAGCCAAGCTTAGCCACATCTGCCCCAACACAGAACACCACCCGTGCCAGAGATAAAAAGGAAACCAGCCACGATGTGGAGAATACCCTCCTTGCCCGTTTTCCCCATCCTCCAATCCAGAATAAACCCTCTTGATGAGCCACCAGAGATGGAAAAAATACAGCACTGGGAGCTTGCTACAGGTGGATTCCCAGAAGCCATTCCTTGTATCCGCTTGTGATCCAGGAAGCTGCCCACGTCCCAAGCCCACGGCGCTCCCTCTTGAACAGAAAAAGCTCCTCTTGGCTCTTGCTCAAGGAATCACTGCTGTTTCTTTTGGGCAAAGCGTGGCAGAAGGACTGTCCACAAACATCCGGCCCCTACGGATGAATTCACTCCTCCTCAAGCGGTGGCACTTACCTGCACCCACTGCTATGACACACAGAGAAGTGAAGGTGACCTCCTGGCAAGGTTGATCCTTACCTTATGTACACTTTTAGGATTTTCCAGCCAAGCATAATACATTTCTTCCACATAGTTTGAACTAGTCCCACTCAGAAATGGTTCGGCAGCCACCGGTGCACTGTAGCACCTGAGCTGTTGGAACGTCCTGGGTGCTGCCGGTCTGTGTTGGGAAATTGTCTTTACAGTCTGTGAGGCCGTCAATGGCCTCAGCTTTGCTGCACAAGTCCTTAAGTTAAGCATTTTTGTCCTCTTGCCTCACACAAGCTCCTGTTGAGAGAGAACAGAAAAGTGGCTTACGAATTACTGCAGAAGAGCACTGAACAGAGACCGCCCCCTCCCCCAAGCATGGAGAACTGAGCTTAGTTTTTACTTTGGATTAATCCATCCACTCTGTCCCACAGCCAGATCCCTCATGGCTTGGAAATGCAGTTTTCACTCAGTACACTTGGCATGGCTAAGTCTGCCTCTCCCATCCCTGGCAGCATGGCATCATCATCTCCCGTGTCACGACAGTGAGAAGCAAATTTACTTGGTGGGTACCCAACACAGGCCTCAGATGAGCTGCTGCACACCAAAGCCACCCACATCTCTTGATTTCAGCTTCTCCCATCACTCCCCCTCCCAGGTAGGTCCGGCCTTCAATTTCTGTGACCACTCTGCTTGGCCGAGGTTTTCTTCTTCTTGGTTTGTTGTGATGTGCACCAGGATAAGGCTGGGAAGAAACCATGTACAGGGAAAATCGCTTGCAAAGTAGGGGTATAGTAGTGCAAAGCACTTGGGAAGTGGGCTCTAGAACAGACTGTTTCTCCTCAAAAGCCCAGACCCAAGAATGTCAATGCAGATAAAAGACTCAGAGGGGGGCTCTCCCCTGCTCAGAGAACCCAGAAAAGTAACCCAGAGCTGATGTGGGACCTTTGAGAGGTCCCACCTCGCAGCTTTCACTAGGGCATGTACTGGGAAGCCTGGGGTTAGCTAGGGGGTTGGCCACAGGGTCAGCCATGGGGTTTACACACATCCGACCAACCACCGCAGCCCAAGGAAAGCACCGGACCAGGACCATCCTGAAGGAAGTGCAGGCACTCGGAGCAGCTCTTCTTGGAGCTGCCCTTTCCACCCAGCTCCTCCCACAAGAGGCAGGACCCAAGACTAGAGGTGACCCAGCTGGCTGGTTTCCATATCCCAGACCAGCTTAACGAGCAGCGGCCCAATGTCAAAGCAGTTATCATGCGTTCACCAGATTAAAATGAAATTTCACAAGGGACTAGAGAAAACAACACACCTTTGTGGCCAGCATTTTGCTAGCCAGCCTTCCAGGTCTGTCTTGCTGAATCTAGTTCAGATACCGATCTCTTCTCTGTAGCGACCAGTAACAGGACCTGAAGGTTGTGTCAGGGGAGGTTTGGGTCAGATATCAGAAAAAGGTTCTTCACCCAGAGGGTGGTTGGGCACTAGAACAGACTCCCCAGGGAAGTGGTCAAAGCACCGGGCCTGACAAGAGTTCAAGAAGCATTTAGACAACGCTCTCAGGCACAGGGTGTGACTCTTGCGGATGGTCCTGTGCAGGGCCAGGAGCTGGACTTGATCTTTGTGGGTCCCTTCCAACTGAGCATATTCTGTGATTCAGTAGTTCTGGCTGCATGGGATGACAGGGGCTACACTTCTCATCACAAACCATTAAGGTTTTGGTTCAAATAGCCTGAGGAAGACACAGAGTCACCTGAATTCAGCTGAAGTGTTTCACAGATTTACCCACTGGAAAAAGGGAACCACTTGTCCTTTCCACCCACAATCACACCTAGCAAGAAAGGCCAGCAGGTGAAGGACCATGAGTGCCACAGCACTAGGGATTCTCTCAGTTCACCCTCTTCAGATCTACACAGCAAAACACACACAGGTATTTATCTGGAAGGCTGAGAAAGTCAGAGATGTTCAGCCTCTAGAGAAGGCTCCAGGGAGACCTTAGAGACCCTCCCAGTCCCCAAAGGGCTGAGGAGGGACTTTAGACAAGGGCCTGAATGACAGGACAAGGGGGATTGGCTTCCCACTGCCAGAGGGCAGGGTTAGACGGGATATTGGGAGGAAATTCTTCCCTGTGAGGGTGGTGAGACCCTGGCACAGGGTGCCCAGAGAAGTAATGGCTGCCCCACTCCTGAAGTTCAAGGCCAGGTTGATGGGGCTTGGAGCAACCTGGGATAGTGTAAGGTGTCCCTGCTCATGGTAGAGTAGTGTAACTGGATCTTTCAGGTCCCTTCCTACTCGAAGCATTGCATGCTTCTGTGATATTTCAGAGAGCCAACTGAACCAGGTGCCAGAGCACAGGCATGCACATAGCAGGGAAAAAGCTTTAGGACAGAAGCAGCATCATCATCTCCAGTTTCACGTCCAGTTTCGGTGCTGTCACTCAGCAGCATCCAGTGACCTCTCTGGAAATGAGAGGTTAATGCTGGAGTTTGACCCAAAGTGAGCAGAACAAGCTGCTCTTGCAAGAAGGGTTAGCTAGGAGCCTGGCTGGACAAGAGACAACACAAGCTTGGAGCCGGGACGATTGCAAGCAGGATCAAAATAGAGAACCAGAAGCAAAGGCATAAGAAACCGAGTCTGAGATAAGGGATATCAGGGTCACACAGGAATGCAAAGGTCACGTTGGGAGTGACAACCAAGGAGAGTGCAGAGGGCCAGCCAGTCACAGCCCAAACCTCACAAAAAGGTCAAACTTCAGGAATGCCCACAACAGATGACGGCCCAGAGTGCACCAATAAGCAGATTAAAGTGCTAAATGTGACCCACCCGCAGTCGGGATGTGAACGTCAGCCTACATGGCGGGCACTTAGACTTGGGACTTAGGAATACTTCCTAGGTTAAAAACAGCAAAAATTCCACTTTCCAGGAAGTGGCGGGGCCAAAGTCACCGGCTGCAGCCACAGCTGATCCAGCACCGGGCACCTTCGGGCGAGGACCTCAGCGCGGGCGGGGACCGGGGCAGACCCTCTGTGGCCGCTACAGCGCCGACCCCGGCCCACCAGAGCCCACCAGACATCTCCGGGAGGCGTCGCGGGCTCGGAAGGCCTTCCCCGACTGGGCAAACGGAACGAAGCGGCCCTGCGGGGGAACCCAGGCAGGGCACGGAGGAGGCCCGTGAGGCGCGCGGCAGCCCCGCGTGCCGGCGGGCGCGGGAAGGGGCAGCAGGACCCCCGCCCCGCCC
>VZRF01001866.1:60868-126105 GCA_013396875.1 Vireo altiloquus
GCCCCTCCCCGCCCCGCCCCGCCCCTGCGTCATCACGTCGTGTTGCCCCGCCCCTTTTGCCACGCCCTTCCACTCGGCCCAATGCGGCTGCGCCGTCCGGCGTGAGTCGTGGGGCGGAGCCGGAGCGGGGCGGGGGTCGCGCCGAGGGCAGTGCTGGGCCGGGGGCCCGCGGTCGTGCCCCGGTGTCCTTGGGGCGGGGCCGGAGCGTGGGGCGGGGCGCGGCAAGGCCCTGGCTTGGTCTGGAGTCAGCTGTCCGGTTTTCGGGCCCCCAGCATGGCCAAAGAGCTCTCACCGTGGCCTGGAGACCCTTGGCACGGCCTGGGGTCTCCCGCCATGGCCAGAGAACTTTCACCACGGCCTGGAGACCCTTGCTATGGCCTGGCAACACCCACCGTGGCCCATGGCCCACAACCCTCATCGTGCTTTGGTGACCCTCACCATGGCTTCAGAACTCCAGCCTTGGCCTGGGGACCTCTACCGTGGCCTGGGGACCTCCACTGTGTCATGGAGGACCCCTTGCTCTGGGGGACCTCAGGCCTTTGGGAATATCCCAGCAAGCGTGACAGCCAGCGGATGCTCAGCAGGGCACAGGAAGTGATCAGGGAGTTCTGGGTTTCTGGCAATTTCCTGACAGTGAGTCATGGTGGTGCCAGTCTCGGCCACAGGAGCTGTGCAGGGATGGATGGCGCTTTCAGGAAGTGAAACAGGTGCCAGGAAAACACCCCAACAGCCCAAGTCCACGCAAGCCCGGCCACGCACATCCCTGGTCCTCCCAGCATGGTGCAATCTCCAGCGCAGTGGACGCACATGAGGACAAGGAGTGTCCCTAATGGCCATGTCTCTGAAGGCCATGTCCCCAGGGTGGCATGAGTGGGCACAAGAAATGGAGGGGACAGCAGGGTCCTGCACCCACTGGTGTTGGGGCAGTGGGGACAAGAGAGGTGACACAGGGTGCACAGCTGTCCTTGCCACCAAGGGTCTGGGCAGTGCAGGAGGAAGCTGTGGGGAAATGGTGGAGAGGCAGCGCTTGCACCACCGGCCACTTCCGGGGCAGCCACAATCCCCAGCCCCGACGAGAGTCGGTGTCATCACAGCTGGGCTGGGGCTGGGGCTGGGGCTGGGGCTGGGATTGGGATTGGGATTGGGATTGGGATTGGGATTGGGATTGGGATTGGGATTGGGATTGGGATTGGGATTGGGGTTGGAGCTGGTGCTGGTGCTGGTGCTGGTGCTGAGTGAGTCCAGCTCCCTGCGGGGTCGACTGAATGGTGGGCTGCCACATGGTCAGAGGCCCCACACATCAACCGCAAACATCCCCTCTGCTCTCTGCCCCACACACCGGCCCTTAGAGCGTCCTTCAGCTCTGCCCCACGCCCCAGCTCCAGATCATTCCCTGCTCTGCTCCGTGCTCCACCTCCCCACTGCACTGCTTGGGGGCAACCAACCCCCCCAGCCCTCCCGTCTCAACAGAGTAATTGGGCAAAACTGGGCATTGCGAAACCTGGAAATCCCACTCTGACAACGCTTCCTTCTAGAGGCTCTTGAAAACCAGCCGCACTGACGCCGGGCTCAGAGAGCAGCCAAGCAACGCTGCAGGCAGGACAGGCAGGAGCAGGCAGCCAAGTGCCTCAGCAGTTTGCAGGTACTGTGAAGTCTCTTCCCAGGACTCTGCAGTCAGTGGCGGCAATGGCATTCGTCCCTGATTTGGACACACTGGAGAGCAGCAGGTAAGAATAGACGTGCCAGAGAGGCCTTTGGGGATGTGATGCTGTATTCCTGACCCTGACTTCATCTCCCTTTGCCTTTCAGCCTGAACGAGGAGACGTTATATGGCCCCAACTGCCTCTGCCCACAGAAGGTAACGCTGAGGTGGTGGGAGTGGTGAGGTCCCTGTGGTATGGAAGCCAGGCTCTCACCCTTCATACCCTTTCCTCCCCAGAAGCCCCGACTGGACTTGCAGGTGACATCACCTAGGGTGGGCATCCAGGTGACAGTGACAAAAGGACACCTTTCCAGGACCTTTCGCCAGGCTGCCGTCCTGGTGGTTGCTGTGACCAAGCTCCTAAAGCAGCCGTCGCACAAGGACTTTGCCGATAGTGACCTTGGCAGCTTCTTGGATGATATTTTCGGTATGAGGGTGACGTCAGGGGTGTCACCCCAGCCAGAGGAAACTCCTGGGGGATACTCTTGGACCTGGGAGCATCAGCATCCCCTGACTGTCTCGCTCCCCACAGAGCCCGTCTCCTTCCAGTGCATCAAGGGCAGTTATACTGGGGCACCTGTTTTCCGCTACACTCGCTCCCAGTCCTTTGACATCCTGGACATTGACCACAAGTGCTTCGTACTGGAGTCACCCACCCAGCTGGTGGCCCTGCACCTGCAGGGACCTTCTGCTGGACGGAAAGGTGAGAGCATACGGTCCCATCCCACTGTCCCTCTCCCCAAACCCAGGACCACCCAGGAGCCATGCCACAACCCCAGGACCCATTTTCCTCTCTCTTCTCTCTGCAGTGAAGCTCAACATCGCTCTATACCGTCCCCGGTCATCACAAGGCAGCCCAGGGTCTGGAAGAGTGCCAGTGGCGTTGGGTATCAAGGGCTACCAGCTCTACATGTCATGTGTGATGAGTGGCACCAAGCCTGTGCTGCAGCTGGAGGTGAGCAGGGAGTCCCACCAGGGTGTCCTCTATGGGGCTGGGGACTCCATTCCACCTTGACTCCCATTTCACTCCTCTGGCTATAGGAAGCTGATGTCAGGAGGGATATTGAGAGTGTGGAGCTGACCCGCTTCATCTTCTACCGCCTGGACAGCCCAGCTGAGGGGACCACCCGCTTCGAGTCGGCCGCCTTCCCCGGCTGGTTCGTTTGCACATCCCTGCAGCCCCGCCAGCCCGTCGGCATCACGAACACCCCAGACCAGGTGAACATTGCTACCTACGAGCTGAGCGGGCGCTGAGGACCCTGCATCATCCCAACCAGCAGTCACTGGTTTTCAGGATGTATGTACTAAGTACAGCCCCCTGGGACACAACCCCTCTTCCCATCTATTTCATGTGAAATAGCAGCTCTGGGCCCCATGGGCTTGAGCCACCCCAATCTGTATTTATTTATTTAGTTAGTTAGTTAGTTATTGTGTCAGCTCATTGCTTTTGTACTTATTTATTGTGCCCCCCTATTTATGATTGCTTTTAACTTGTGTGTGGATGGAGGTGGAAATAAAAGTTTTTCTAGGACAGCATTGCTCAGCTCATTGCTCATGGGGGATGGGGTTACGGATGGGAAAATCCTTCTGTTTTGGCTGCTTTTTGGATGAAAACCCAGGGAGTGGGTGGCCACCCCACAGCCCAGAAAACACCCTGACTTGGTCAGACCCATGCAGGACCCTCCACCACCCTGTCTTCATGCCCACACCACAGTTGGGAGGTGACTGGGGTGGGAATCCTGTGGTGGATCCCCGGCAGCTCCGGCAGCCTCCTGGAGCTGTCACTCTGCCCCAGCTGCTACCAGCACGTGGCATGGTGGGCCACAGCACGGCAGGACAATGAATGGCATAGTGTGGCATTACAGGGCGTGACATGATATCACATAGTATGATGTGGTGTACCGTGTCGTACAATTTCACACAGCACCATGCCTTATCACGTGGCACAGCATGGTGCAGCATAGCATGGTGTGGTGTGGCATTGCATGGTATTGCACGGCCTTGCATGGCGTGGTATGGCATTATGTGGCATTGCATGGCATGGCATGACATTGCGTGGCCAGACGCGGCACGACATGGCACTCCGCGGCCGCGGCGCGCTGCGGCCTGGCACAGTCCGTCAGGACACCGCTGGGCAGGGCGTGGCCTGTCATTGCAGGGAGCCGGCCCCGCCCGCCTCTGCCTTGTCACCGCCCCCTGCCCCCTCAGCCAATAACGGAGCCGAAGCCGGAAGTTTGGCTCTCTCCATTGGTCGGTTTGAAGGCGGTGGCTAATAAATGCGGCGCGGCGGTTGTTGGACGTGCCGGAGGTGGTGCTGAGGCAGCGCCCGTGATGGAACGGGCGGGAGCCGTCGGTGAGGGGCCGGGAGCCCCGGCGCTGGGTCTGAGGGGTCCCGGTATTGGGGGATGCGGGCGGTCCAGGGGCCCTGTTGGGGGCGAGGGAGAACGGAGCTATGAGGACCTGCGATGCGGAGGTGCTGCGACCTGCGGACCTTCTGGGGCGGGTATCCTGCGGGGAGACCGCGAGCTCTGTGGGAGTGCTAGACTGGAGGCGGGCAAAGACGGGCCTGTGAGGAGGGTGTCGGGGTGGCTTGGGGGGCTGCCGAGCCCTTGGGAGGGAGGCTGAGGCGGGGCGGGGGATCGGTGTGAGTGAGGGTGTGGGAACCCGCAGGAGGGGCCCACAAAACGGGCCCAGGGACGCGGTTTGGGAGAACGCAGTGTGTAAGGATTGGGGGCGTGTTGGGGGCTTGTGCTGCTCTTGGGGCTCAGTGGAAGCTTTGGTGAGCAGAATGCAGGGGGTGTTTGACATATGCCTAAAGCCCAGGGTGAGATGTGGGTGATCGGGTGGGACTGGGAGAGTGTTAGGGACAGGGGCCCTGGGGATGGGTGAAAATGGGGTGGTGCTGGACTTCGGCTGCATGCTTCTTGCCCTGGTGCCGCAGCCAAACTAGGGGTGCCGGAAGAATCCTTTTTCCTCCTGTTGAAGCGCTCCTTGTTTTTTGCTCTTAGAAGAGGTCTTGGCTGCTACTGCGTGCAGGCCTGCGAGATACACAGCTGAAATGGAATCGTGGGCAGCATCTCCCCTTTCCTTCTGAAAACTAAGCCTTGCACAGTTGAGGTGTTGAGTGGCATTACTCTCTGAGGGTCGGGGAAGCTTAAGTGGCCAGTGAGCCTCTGGGCAATATCACGTGCACGGGAATTTTGGGGAGCAGCATTGCCAGGCTTCCCAGGCAGGGAGGTCGAGAGGTGTGCAATGTAGTGTTTGAGATTAACAGAAATCCATTGTCATGGGTACTCGTTCTTTGAGTACTGAGACTGTGCTGTGTGCACTGCATGTCCTGTCATCTCTCTGCAGAGCAACGGAGGAGCCAGGCGCAGAACTGCCAGGCAGCCAAGGAAAGGCTGAAATGCCCAAGTGCAAAGTAAGTTAGGAGGGTGTTGGGCTTGGATGAGATGATAAGAAAAGGTCTGAGGTATAGCTGACTCTCCCCCACTGGCCAGTGTCTACCTTCTCAGGCCTGTGTACAAAGAACCAGCTCCTGCCAGGGTCTCGCTGTTTGGGCTCTGCACCCACAGCACCCTGGCATTGGTCTATAGTTACTGGCAGCAGGAGCAAAGGGATGGTTTGAGTGCTGGCAGTTCCCAATGGCTGATGGTGTCTCTTCTGAATATTTTATGAGTCTCTGTGAAACTTTCTCATCTCAGCTTCTGGCTCTGTCAGAACAAACCATTCTGCTAAAAACTTGTGTTCGGAACCAGATCTCAAGGAAAGGGTGACTGGAGTCTCACCACTGGATTTAATGGCATATTTCAGTGGCCTTTGGAATATGTTAATATAAGGAATGGGCATTTTCAGTGCATCTGGCAGGAAAATATGAAGAGAAGAAGGAGGATCAAAGACCAAAAAGAGCAAACCAGTCCCTGTTGCCAGGCCCTGGGAAACGCCACTAATGTAATAGAAATGAGAGGAGATTTGTGACCTTTCTTTTTGGCGTAGTGCAACACTTGGGCAGAATAGAGGATGATCCCTTCACTCTCTAGGCTCTTTCTTACAGAAAAATACTTGCGCAGGCATTAGTCTTCCCAGAGGGTTGAGCTGCAACCCTGGAGCAGAGGGATGGGAAAACTCCCCAGCTGGCTGCCCTCCCCAGAGGGCTCCAGTTCTGTGAGGAGGAGAGGACAGGACTGTGGGAGCTGACAGTGGCCTGCTGTCCCACCTTCCTGCTTAGCTGCCAGTGCCTGGACAGCTGCAGGGCTTGTGGATCAGCTACACTGCAGTGAAGCCTGGTCAGGAGTCTCTGAGGCACTGCTATGACCTGCAGCGTGGCAGCAGCATGACCTCAGCTGTCTGTGACACACAGAGCAATTTGGGAGCCTCCAAACTCCCTACCTGCCAGACAATCGTCTGCAGGAATCATTTTGGTCAGTTTTGTTGTCCATGGAAGTTTTGTGACAACCTTGGATGCTAATGGTTTGTGTTGCTTTTCTGTTGCCACACAAAAGAAAAAGAATTAATAGTATGGGGTAGTATTCCTTGATAGGTTTTTGATTTCTGAAAGCTACTCCTAAGCTCCTGTGTCTGGGACAACCAGCAGTGGGTTAGATATTTAACTCTTTCTGCTTTTCTTATGGCTGATAAATAACCTGATAATTTGTTAAATAACCTGATAACTTGTTTAACTTTTACAGACCCTTTTTAAAGGACTGGACTAATCACCTGAATCCACCCTTAGAACCAGTTTCTGAACTCAAGCATGTAAGTAGGAAGCTTTTGAGTCTTTCATGCTTTGAGTCCCCTGTCGCGAATGAGTGTTTTATGGTTGCTTAAAGAATCACTGGCAAAGGTATCAGCAAAAGCAAGTTTAATATAAAAGTGAAAGCATGACAAAGTTCATTGTCAAGGTTCACTCTACTACTTACTGGACGGTTAAACTACATAGAGAAGAAGCAAGCTAAAATCTAAAATCAATCAATCTAAAACCAAAACCAACTCAAAAATTATCTATATGGAGCCTGGGGGAGTGGGGCAGGAGAAGGGTAAGGATAAAAAGGAATAACAAAGGTCCACTGAGTCACAAGATTCAGAGCAGACCATCTTGCTAATCTGAGCACTGGACTTGACCAACAGTTTAGGCCTGAAGGTTTTAACAGCACTTTAATAGTACTTAATTGTTGCAACTCACGGCCAGATTTGGCCTCTTGCAGCATAAGATTGACTCTAGACCAGAAGGCAAATATCTTTTTTATTTCATGTATATATTTATATTTCATGCAAAAGCAAACAGGCAGACATGCTCTCTCTGACCTGCTGCTCTTCGGCAGCTCAGGATGAGAGGCAGAGAGAAACTGTGCAAGGTACAGCTACGACTGGACAGCTACAGAGCAAAACCATTAGGATAACAAAAGCAACAAATACTATTGAGATAAATTTTCTTAAAACATCCCAAAGGTTTACAAAACTTTCTGAGGTTTCTCATCCTCTAGCTGTGGGAAACGATTCTCTTTCCACAGCTAGAGAAAACTTTTCTCATAGTTGCAGAAGCTGAGAACTTTTCTCTGACTAAGCTGTCAGCATTCACACTTAATGAATAGGTTAAGTTAAACAATTTAACAAAGGATTCATATAGAATTTACTGTAACACAACAGCAACTTGCTTACTGGCCTGACTTAAAAATCTGAAGTACTTAAGAACCAAGGAAAGCCACATTCATGGAACATATGCTGTAGCATACCTATACACATATAGACCTAAAGAGTTTGTACAAGGTATATACCTGTGAAAAGTTCCCCTCACATTCAGTGAAAGATTCATGTTGGTGCCTTCGTATCTTCTCAACGGGCGAAGGGTTGAGCCTTGGGGAGAGGGGTATCAGCCCAGGCTCTGTTGATGTAATTTGCTGTTCCTCCAAGTACAACAAACGTGAGAGTTTTCTGGCTCTGAGATGCCCTGCTCAGAGGGAGATGCTGGTCACAGCCCACAGCAGTCCAAGAGAGCTCAAAGGGTCTCACTCAGGATCGCAGCTTAGAGGGTCACAAGAGAATGTACTTTAGTCATAATAATTTTTCGTCCTTGCTGCAATTCAGATCTGTAACTTGCTTTGAAAACCACATCCCCAAGTCGGGGTCATGAGTTCCTGACTCCAAATGGGAGGCATACAGTCGATGGCTCAATAGCTGGCAATGAGTCAACTAGTTATTTTTCAAAGGACTTTAGTTTAGTTAGGAGTTTCAGTTTGGGAGACTGATCCTTTGCCCGTGTCCTGGTGGGGGTTGGGTTATTGTTCTGTTGACAGCTGCTTTGTCACATGACTGTCCCCTGGGCCAGCTGTCAGGGTCTGACCAGACTGTGCTCTTCTTGGAGCTGAGGACTACTTTGTCTTTCCAGGTTGACAAGAACCAGAAGGCTGTTCTTGGGACCGTGATGGACGGTGCTCAAGGGGATGACAAGCTTGGAGCCAAATCCACACAGTGCACTAGCCATACTGCTCAGAAGAAGCCTTCAAATATATCCCAGAGAGCAGCAGGAGTGCATCCAGTGCAGCCAGGGAACAAGGCGAAGCTTCCTGCTTCTGCACAGACCAGAGGCAGGCTCCCACCCTCAAGCCCAGGTCACCTAAATCCAGAAAGGAACCAGAAGTCTGTACAGGAGACTGTCACGGCAGCAGTACCTCAGGTGGGAAGTGACAACCTCCCTCCTGGAGCACCTCGCTCTGTGAATGAGGGGCTGCAGGACAGGCTGGTCTGCCACAAGGAAAACCTCAGCCCACAAGCCTTTGCACCTGTGGAGCTCATCCGAACTTTACAATCTGATGGAAACAGTCTCGGGAAGAAGAGAGTCTTGGCCCACAGGCAAAGCTCAGCCATATCGTCAAGGCCTGTTCTGGGTCCAAAAGACAGAATTAGTAACTGCCAGGCTAAGGAAGAGTCAGTTCTGGATGAATTCAGGAAAACCCTGCCAGAGTCAAAGAGTGTATCTCAAAATATAAGTGTCAGAACTCAGGCCTTGCAGCCCTCTCGGTTCCTTCCTGCTTCTGATAATTTGCTACATAAAAACCCAGGGACAAACCAGGGAAAAACTACTACAGTGAGGCAACCTGTAGGAAAGCCACCTGGCACAGCTCCAGGGGGAAGTCTTAAGCACCACAGCCAACCTCCCCCAGTGAGAAGATTTCTCACCAAGCCTCCCACCTTGGGCAAGCCCCAGGGGACCACAAACCTGAAATCCAGCCTGAACCCAGGTGCCACTTTGCCAAGGCCCATGGTTAAAGAGGGGATGGACAGGAAGGACATGAAGGTGGTGCCTTCTGGACACACAGCAGCATCCCAAGGGACAGGCCACCCAAACCAGTCTCGCAGCATACATAACTCCAAAACTCATGTACTTGAGGATGATTTGAGAAGTAGGAGAGATGAGCTTAACCCAGAGCTGCCGAAGGCAAGCGGCATGCAGGCTAGGAGCATTCCAAGGATCCCACCAGCTGCGGATCGTAGGTAAGTGGCAGCTCTGGCTACCTGGGTCCTGCCTCCAGGAAACAGCAGAGTTTAAAGGGTTTGACTGGGTGAGCCAGCACCATCCTGCTGAAAACAGAGTCCAAAGTCTTTTATCAGTGAAAGCTTATTGGGAGGTTGATGCCCTGAAAAAGAAGGGGTTGGGGATGATGTTGGGTGGCACCCTGGGTTCCTCTCCTACCGATTCAGTAAGCAGAAGGAGAGTGTGTGGCCACTCTCCTGTTTTAGCCTCAAGGCTTATGCTTGAGAGTGTTTTCCTTTCCCAGTCTAGAGCTCAGATGTGTTTCTGAGATATATTGATTTGTTTTGAGCAGCTGAAGTTGGCTAAAGGGAGATTCGAAGGAAAAACAGTCAGCTCTTGCCAGGCTACGGTCTGCTGGGGTGGTAACTGTGATCTCTTGGTCCTTGGACAGGAAACAGCTGGAGGAGTGGTTGGCATCCAAAGGCAAGAAGTACAAGCGGCCACCAATGATGCTGCTTCAGAAGCAGGCAGTGAAGCTATCCTGCAGAAAGGTCACAGCAAAAGAGAAGCAAGAGAATCCAGAGCAGCACTGCCAAGCAAAGATCAACAACATATTAACTCAGTGCCTGAAGTTCGTTGAGGAGGTGGGAATTGGAAAGGAGCTGCTTGAATGAGCTTCTCCTCTCCTGGAGCATGCCAGGGGATGAGGACCATGTTCCTCCAGTAGCTAAGAGGAGTTGGGACCAAGTGTTCAGTTGCCAGAGGGGAAACATAGGAAGATAAAAGTCCTCCTGAAGTTATGAGTAGGCCAATGGCATGCGGTGAGCTGTGCTGACCGGGTGAATGGAGAGGTACCCTGTTAAAAAGGACTGTTGTGGTTTAACTCCAGCCAGCAGCCAAGCCCCATGCAGCTGCTCATGCAGTCCTCCACCAGCAGAACTGGGGAGAGAATTGTAAACGCAAAAGCCAAAGAATTAATGGGTTGAGACAAACACAGCTTTTGCTTTCCCAATTAAACTATGCGCACAAGCAAAGCAAAACATCAACTCCCTGCTTCCCGTGGCCAGGCAGGTGTTCTGCCACCTCCAGGAGAGCAGAGCTCCACCACACGCAGTGGTGACTTGGGAGACAAACAGCATCACTCCAAATGTCCCCCCACTTATATACCCTGAGTATAGGGTCCAGAATATATCTTTGGTCTGTTGGAGTCACCTCTCCTGGCTGTGTCTCCTCTCAACTTCCCACAGATCCCCAGCGTCTTTGACAGTGTGGCAGTACAAGAAGTAGAAAAGGCCTTGGTCCTATGTAAATCCTGCTCAGCAATAATGAAAATACCTCTTATCACTGCGCTTAGCACAAATCCCAAACGCACAGCTCCATACCAACCACTGGGAAGGAAATTAATTCTACCCCAGCCAAAGCCAGCATGGGCCTTTTGTGTGACACTGATGGTGTCCTGGAACCTGGCAGTGCAGT
Source organism: Vireo altiloquus (assembly GCA_013396875.1). Lineage (NCBI taxonomy): Eukaryota > Metazoa > Chordata > Aves > Passeriformes > Vireonidae > Vireo > Vireo altiloquus. Next base: position 71,518 of record VZRF01001866.1, read on the forward strand.
CTGCAGCAGCAGCCCAGGCCGTTTGACCCAACTCGAGGGTACCTCCTTGGTGGGTGTCACAGCTTGAGGTATGGTCCTGGTGGGCAACAGTTGCTGGGAACACTGACTGCTAGCCCTGCTCCAGGGTTTACTGGCCCCAATTAATGCCAGCACTGGAGTCTATCCCTTGACACCCCTCTGGAATACTAGACTCAATTATCCAGGGGAACACAGAGGCAGGACAGCTTTTATCTGCCATGGTTATGTAGGAGATTTGCAAACCCAGACTTTTGAGGCCCTCCTCCTGGAGAGTGTTGGGAGCTGTGGTTAGACACGGACTACTTCCTGGTGCACACACTCATCCATGCCATGGACACCTTTCCCTTCTCCTTGCAGGGTGTCTCTGCGGAGGAGCTCTTGGCAGTGCTGTCCCATGTGCCCCAGGCGGAGAAATTTGCCAAATTCTGGATCTGCCAAGCAAAGCTGCTGGCCCGGAGTGGCCCCTTTGACGTGTTGCAGCTGTACAGAGAAGCAGTCAGCGCTGGGGCTGAGGTGAGTGAGGCACACGAACTCCCTGTGTTCCCTGCCTCTGCACTGGAGGGCATCCTCGAGATCTGGGGGCCAGGTTTTGGAATGAGTTTAGCAGCATTAGTCACTGGTGAAAGTCCTTTAGAGCTGCCAGTCTCCTTCTATGCTGCAGGATGTGCCCAAGCAGGGTGGGCACCTGGCCAGCTGTGCTAAGTGCTGATGGATCCCACTGGGCAAAGGGGAATCCTGCAGCCTCTTCCTGCTGTCCTCAGCATAGAGTGTTGCGACACAGCAAAAACCTTTCCTCCTGTATTCAGCTGTAACTCTGGTCTCCATTCCCATGCCAGACCTGCTCTGACCCATGTTCTGCTTTTCCTGCAGCCAGTCGAGGAGCTCAGGGAAACTGCTCTCAAAATTTTGAAGGATGCAGGCCAAAAATCGGAAGGTAACCTGAGCGTTGTGGGGCTGGCTGGAGCATGGGCAGGCAGGGGCTCCCTGGTGTTGCCAACCGGGAAGGAACACGGTTTTACAGTATGTTCCAGCACCTCGTGTCCCTCTTGACGAGTGTTGTGAAAGTCTGGAATCCTGATCTCAAAAATGGGACAATGTTACTCTGCCTGGGCTAGGGAGGGTCCTGGCCTGGCAAGCCTCTGTAGCCAGGCGCCCTGGCCCCTGTCCTGCATGCCAAGGTGTAATCCCTCCCCAGCTCTCTGCAACTGCGTTGTCCTTTTCTTCTCCTGCCAGGAGAAAATGCTGAGGAACCCATTCCTTGGGGGCCTATGACACCTTGTCCAGGTGAGAAGCAGCCCACAGCATCAACTCTAGGCCCGGTGGGGAGGCCCCTGACCTCCCTTCCCCCCTCAGTCAAGTTACAAGTTACATCTGCATCCAGGTAAGGCTGAACCTCCTGCTCCTGGTAGCACACACCCTCCATGCCAGTGCTCCTCCATGGGATTTACCCAAGGCTCTTGTCTTCTCCATAGAGGAAGGGAGTTCCCAGAAGGCCCGGAATTGAAATTTCTGACACCCGTGCGGCGCTCGCTACGGATTGAGCGGGTTAGGAGTCTCTACCCAGAGATGCTGAAAGACCATGACCCTGTGGTGTCATCTCTCAGGGAAATCCTGGATGCTGAGGAGGAGACTTGCTTCTTCTTCCGGAAAAACAGGGCTTTGCCAGAAGTGACAGAGCTGGAGGGTTTGAGTTCATATCCCCTCAAGAGCTCCTGTGGGGGAGGGGTTCCCAGCGGGGGCAGGCTGCCTCATACACACTCCACTGACTGCTCTTGTTGCCCCTCAGATACAGAGGCGAGTGGCACTGTATCAAATATCTAAATGCTGGTTTAAATATATTAAATCTTGCAGTAGAGATGTGTGTCAGCTAGTGAGTGGTGTGGAGATGCCAGCTGTGTCTCCTGGGATTGTCTCCCCAGGACTGCCCTCAGCAGCACCTCTGCCGTAACACATGCTCTGGTTTTCCTGCTGTTGGTGTCAGTTGGACTGCAATGTTTCAGGCACCTCCCAGTGTTTGGAAGCAATGTCCTGAGAGATTTTCTCTGGAGTTGCCTTGTGCCCTACCTGGACAGCATTTGTATGTCTCCTACTAACAGGCATGTGCAGACCCGGTGTCTGGAGGCACAGGTGGTAGCACTGGCTCTGCCCGAGGGACTGGAGGACCTGCAGTGCCCCAGCAGCTTCTGTGCAGGCCCCAAGACTGACAGCAGCACCAAGGTTGCAGAGGACCTTGGGGTGCAGCAGGCCAGGACCCCAACTCCTGGACATGGTGGGGGTCTGGGGACAGATGAGCCCTGTAAGTGCACCCAGGCCCCCTCTGCTGCTGTCCCTGCACTTGGAGCAGGCAGTGGCACAAAGTACCAGGCAAGAGGCTGGTGAGGACACTGGCAGGTGCTCTCCACTATGAACAGTAACCATACGGCAGCTGCGGAAGGTGGGGGAGCCCTACTTCATCCCGCTAGCCCTAGCAAGCAGTGGTCCTGGCCCCATCCCGCTCTTTTGCCTCCTCTCTTCCTCACAATGCACCCAACCCCAGCCTTAGCTCAGCATCTCTATTGAGTCGTGGATGCTGGAAGAAGTCTCGGAGCAGTGTGCCGGAGTTCTGACACGGGGGCTGGCTTCACTCTGTGAAGTGCTGCTGGCCTGGCCCCCTCTGCAGAGGTGGGGATAGCTCGGGGCTGCCACCTTCTGCCCAGGGCCTCACACTTGTCCCAGCTGCTGGACAAGGATTTGGGGACTGCCCTTTGCCCCCACCTCTCAAGTGCAGGGACAAAGCAGTTTACCTTTAAAACAGCCAATTTTACATCTCTGTGATGCCAAGAGTTTTGACTATCTTTTATAAATAGAAAAGGGTAGAAAAGAAAAGAGGGAACAGCAAGTGAAGGGGATTCTCCCAGAGCAGCTGTCACCTCCAGAGCCCCACCCCTTCCACACAGCACTGCAGTGCTCATGGCCAGGCCCAGAGGCTAGAGGGGCAGTAGCTGCTGGGACCCCAACTGCTGCAGTGGGGCTTCCAGTGATACTGGAGCAGTGGCACTGCCCATTCACCTTGGCATTGGGTGGCCCCAGGCTGGCATTCAGCTAGTGGGAGAGAGATGAGTTAAAATGGCACCAGGCAGATATGAGTTAATGGGGCAGGAGCTGGCAGGCTTGGGAGGGACCCTCTCCTGGCTCTGGGCACAGTCAGGAGAAGGTCCCAACTGCCCAACAGGTGTGACAGGGGCCAGGGGTCAGGGCCATCAGCCATCCTGTGGCCACTGGAGGTGGTAGCTGACCGTGAGTGGCTTCCATCTGGCAGTGCAAGTGGTCCACAGCCACCAAATGCCCTCCCGTGGGGCTGGTACCTGCCATGGCAGCAGCTGGGGTGTTCTCAGGCTTCTCCATCGTCTTCCTCCTCCCCACTCGAGTCCTGGGGGACCTGAGACAGTGCAGAAGGAGCTCAGTGGGCACAGGATGCCAAGGGCATCAGGGTGGCATGATGCCCACGTCCTTCCGCCCCTCTGTTCCCTGCCACCGACCTGCTGGCCAGGGTCACCATGCTGGGCCAGCCAGGGAGGAAGGGCAGTGACCGCATCCCCTGAGTCCAGGCGAGAATGCTCCACTGTCGACTCATGGGCCATCTGCGAGGGGGGGGTGGACAAGGCTCCCAGAGAGAGGCTGGAACCAGCCAGCCAAGGCATTGGGTGCCTACCCAACACCTCTCTAAGCCCCATGCCCCCCTCAGGCAGAGAGGGAAACTGAGGCACTGTGTTCAGTGGGTGAACAGCAGGGGCTGGGGGCTGCGTACCAGGACAGGGGGTGCCCGGAAGAGGTAGCTGAAGGGGTAATAGAGGAAGTTGACGAAGGAGGCAGCGTAGAGGTCTGCATAGCGCATCAGCTGGTTGGCAAAGAGCGTCTGACGTGAGCCACAGCGGAAGAGGCTGCCCATCTTCCCGTAGCACATGTCCATCTCATGTGTGACTTTCTGTGGGCGCAGCAGGACAGTCAGGGCACCCAAAGCCCCCTGGGGGGCCCCCCACAGAGGAAGTTGTGCCAGAGGGGCGAGCTGAGCTGTGTGTCAGCTGGGACAGTGCCCTGGGTGTCACCTGGATCCGACGCTTGATGGAGCTGATGTCTGGGCGCTCACTGCTGCCACTGTCCAAGTGCCTGGAATGGAACAGACCCGTCTGAGGGCTCACCTGGAGGGTTCCCCACAGGTGCTCCCACCCCTGCCTGTCTCCCACCCCAACCAACTCACTGGTACAGCTCAGCCAGGAAGAGATCCAGGCTCCGCAGCTCCTCAAACAGCTCTGCAAGTGCAACGGGGCCGGCTCAGTGCAGGAGTGTTACCCATTGCCCAGCATGACTGACAAAGAGGGTCAGGGTACGGCCCACTGAGGCAGTTTTGCCATTGAGGGGTGTAGGAGGCTCCAGGCCACCTCCCCTTGCGTGGCAAAGTCCGTGTCCCCAGCCTGGCACTGCTCACCGCTCTTCTCTGTCCAGACCTGCAGCTCACGGGCCAGCTCAGGCACTACCAGAAAGGTGCGCCAGCCCTGCCGCTTCTTGGATTTGAGGATGTCCCCAAAGATGTGATCCCCCATGTAGAGGATGTCTTTGCCCTTCACACCCAGGAGGTCACACACCATGTCTGAGGAGCCTGTGACAGCCAGGAGTCAAGGTGGGGGGGTTAGGCATGTTCCCCTGTGCCGCCCACTGAGCCCAGACAGAGCCCAGCTGGGCACTTACCACCGGAGTAGACAGCACAGTGCTGGAGGGGGCCGGTGTATGTCCCAATGCGCAGCTTCCCCGTGTCCTGCAGGCCAAGAGGACCCCAAGATGGAGACATTGTTATCTGTGCCTGCTTGGTGCCCAACCAGCCATGAATCTACCCTACTGTGCCCACAGGAGCCCCCTCAGTGCCTAAATAGTGCCCACCAGCACAACTAGCCCCGCAGCAGGGGAGAGATCCCCACCGTGTCGACTTGGCGCAAGACGGTGCCCTCAGCAAAGAAGAGAGGCTTGCGGGTGTCCACCACAATCAGGTCGAAATAGGACCTCCAGGGGCGCTGTGGGACGTCAGCCTGCGCATGCCAGAGAGGGAGTCAACAAGAGGATGCTGATGGCACCCTGTGCCCCACATCCAGCCCACACTGGGGACAGACTCACCTTGTCCCCATTGCTGAAGTCAAATAGGTAGGACATGATGGCCTGCAAGGACATCTGGCATCATCACTGCTGCCCCCAGGGCAGGCAGACCCTTCCTGTGCTTCAACACATCCTCTCTGCCTCCCCCATCCAGGGCAAGCGGGGCCTGGTGGTGGGGGACATGGACATCCCCTACTCACGTCAGTGTAGGTGTAGTCACTGTTGGTGGCCAGGAAGACCTTCCCCACCTCCTTCATGCGGCTCAGCAGCAGTGGCACACGAGGCTGGTGAGGGGCCAGTCAGGGGGAGTGAGCCCCGGGGGGGCCACGAGGAATTGACTGAGGGGAACAGAGTAGGGAGGGGTCTAGGGGGGTCCGCACCACTCACATCCTTCACCACATATTTCTCCAGGTTCTCTAGCGTCTTCTCCTTGAGGCAGCCCTGCAGAAGGGACGGGGCGGGGCTGACCAAAATCTCCCAGGGCGTGCGTGTGGGAAAAACCCAGCAATCTGAGCACCCACCACCACCAGCCCCCTGCCCACTGCACCCACAGAGAGGTGGACATGGTCCATGGCCTCGCGCACATCCTGGAACATGCTGCGGAAGGACATGAAGAGGTTCCCATGCTTGTAGCCGGTGTCACAGCTGCAATAGTCAGGAATGAAGCTGGTGAAGGGGCCGTCCTGCCAAGGTAAGCTCCCCCCAGGATTTACCCCCTGTCCGATCCAATACCAAGCCCCCACCCATCACCTCCCTCTTACTTGACATATCTGGAGCAGTTGGTGAAGAAGTCCACAAGACAGGCATAGAGGTGGGCCTCTGTGGGAGAGGGGGCTGTGAGAGGGGTGCGGGGCAGGACAGCACCCCAAGGTGGTGGGAGGGCCAGGACGATGGGGGTTCTCACTCACCTGTGAGGTTGAAAAGGGTGTTGAGGATGTGGAAGCGCTTCATATCATCCCGCTGGATGAACTTGTTGGGGTAATAGTGGAGGATTTCGGCTCTGGGGAGGGAGCATGGAGCTGCACTCCACCGTGAGGGACCCCCAACCCCCCTTGCCCCAGGGGTGGGGCATTCCCAGACTCACCCCTTGAGGAAGCGGAAGCCATGGGCACAGACCAGCAGGTTCCCGTGGGAATCCACCTTCAGCAGGTTCCCATACAGGGCATCGAACACCAGCCCCCTGCACCACACAGCTGTCAGTGGGTGGAGGGCTCACTTCCCTTCCCCTCCGGTCTCTGGGACCCCCGCCATAAACTCACCGAGTGGGGAAGGTGGGGTCATATTTGTAGGCAAGGATCTCAGGAGGGTACCCAATGGCAACAAGATGCTCCAGCAACAGGTCGAAGGCCAACTCCTCGTAGTCAGGGGACTTGTACACTGCAGCAGGAGAAGGGGGGATGTGGGCAGGGGCTCCCCCCACCATCCCGCCCTCCCTTAGGGCCCTCCCAAAACGCACTGGCCAAGGTGTAGTCCATGTCAAAGCCAAAGCACTTGATCTTCTCCAGCGCCAGGCTCCGGTTGACAAAGATCCTGGGGGTGACCACGGTGGGAGTTACGAGGTAAGAAGAGGTTTCGGGCTGGGGGTGGCACAGTAGAAGAGATGGGGTCCTGTTTCCCTATCCCAGTCCCTGGTCAGTGCTCTGGGAGGGTCATGTGCTCATCCCAGCCCAGGGCCCCCACAGCAAGTTATTGGAGCAGAAAAATGGGCTGTAGAGCTGGAAATGGAGCTGGAGGGAGGAAGGAGGGGAGAGGGTGTGCAGCCTAGGGAGAGGGGATAGTGAGCCCCTGTTTGGACCTGCCCTCACCCCGGCATGTCGACATGACGCCCAGGGCCTCTGCCCCTTCCCGATACGCCAAGGGTCCTCCCTCTCCCGTACCTGAACCCCGGGGCCCTTCCTTCGGGTTCTGCTCCCCTCCCCATGTGCCCTCCCCACCTGTCCTTCCCCAAGCCCTCGCCCCGCATCCCCAAGTCCTGGTGCCCCCATTGCCCGCCAGTCCCCCGGCAGTCCCCAGCCCACCGGTGCTGGCAGTCCCTCCGCAGGGCCCGCGGGTCGCCCTGCCCCGGACCCCGGGCCGCCGCCGGGCCCCGCTGCCCCTCGCTGCCCATCGCCACCGCCTCCGGCCACCGCCTTCGGCCGCCGTCGCTTTAACGGGGCCCTGCGGAACCGCCCCGCCCCGGACACCGGCCGGGCCCGGCCCCCCTCGGGCAGCACAGCCGGGACGGACCCGGGGCACCCCGAGGCGGTGACCCCCAAATGGGGCAGTCAGCCCCAGTCATGGGGGATCCCCCCAGGCTCCCCCCATGGGGTACTGACACCTCCCCAGCCGTGACCCCCGCACACGGGCAGTGCTCCCCCTGCCCCCCTGAACGGGGCTCCCAGCCCGTGCCACCGCGCTGCCCCCGCCCCCCTCCCCCGGGCCGCTGTTTGCCCAGCGGCGCCGCTGGCAGCAGGAAGCGCCCGGCGGCGAATCATTAACCGGGGTCAGGGACTGGCCTCGCCGCCGCCCCAAAGCCGCCCCGACGGGCGCCGCGGCCGCGGCGGGGGCCGGGAGCGGGGCCGGGGCGGATACGTCCCGCTCTCGCACCGCGGGGAGATCGGGACGGCATGGAGCAGCCACGTCCCGTGGGACACAGCAACCCCCGCCCCATGGGCCGCGTAGTTTGCGTCCCGACGCAGCACACGAAGCACGTCTCGAACCCTACTCCTGTCCCCCCCCTCAGCACTCCCTGCTGCCCGACCGTGGTGGTTCTTGCGACACCCCAGGACCGGTGACATGGGGCCCCGGGACCGGCCTTGACCCAGGCAGGAGGGAGCATCCCACGGTACATGGAGGGGGCAGCGGAGCAGCTGTTGCCCCAGGGCTGGGGAGGGACGGACGCACGGCCGGACACACACACACACCTCCCCAACACCGGGGGTGGGGCTGGTGACAGGGGCAGCAGCCTTCCCCGGCTGTGGGGCCCCGATAACCCCTGCGCAGGGCTGTTTACAGCCCCTCCCATGACACAGGGAGCACGTGGGGCTCTTATCTTTGTCCCCAGGTCCCTCCTGGGGCACAGAGCCAAGGCAGGGAAGGCTATGGGGCAGCACCTGGGGCCCCCACCGTACCCCAAATCCCCAGAACCACAGGCACCACTGGCATACGAAGGAAATCTTTATTGAGTCCGAGGTAGCAGCAGTGACAGGGGACCAGAGGGCAGCCCCCAGGACCCCCGAGCAGGATGGTGTCCACAGCACTATGGCAACAGAGGCAAAGCTGAACACTGCACAGCCTGCAAGAGGGGTACCCTATAACTCCCCAGCCCTTTGTTCCAGGACAGGCAAGGACCAACCTCTGTCCTTCCCCTAAGAAATCACTGCCAGGGGAATCATTAGAAGTGAGAAAGTGGCCCCCAGTAACTGCTTATCTACAGCTACAGCAGATGAGGGGGGGTCACCTGGGGGCAGATACAGCCATGGCAGTACACCCCCCAACAAGTTAGCGCCAAGACAGTTATATATATATATATATAAAAAAAAAAGATATTTCAGTGACAGCACTATGCGCAGATGGGCGCAGGCCCCACCCCACAGCAGGCAGCATCAGTGGCTCCTCGAGGGAGGACAGCAGTGGGAAGCAGGAGCAGTGGGAGCCCTGGTGCCCTCACACCTTCAGGACAGCGAACTTGAAGACAGCCATGATGGCAGCACTGATGAGGCCGGAGATGGGGACGGTGACAAACCACGCCATGAAGATGTTTCGGAAGAGGCGCCAGTCTACTGCCTTCCTGGAGCGCAGCCAGCCCACTGAGACCACTGAGCCCACCTGCCCAAGGAGTCAGGGCACAGCTCAGCACTGGAGCAGGCATCTGCATCCCCCAAACATGCACTCCACTCCTTCACCCCCAGCCCAGAGCCCGGGATCCTGCTGCAGCCTCTGGGGTCCTCTCAGAGCAGGGCAGAGTGCGGGGCAAGGAAATGCCACCCAGAGGGGTGACAGGAACAGGACCCTGTAACACTTGGGTTCCCATGGCAGAGCCTAGGAGACCACGAAAGGGGTTTTGTTCTCCCATCATCTCTCAATGGCCCAGGGACCCACCCCGAGCCTGGGCAGCTGCTGCCATCTCTCATTGAGATGCAAGCAGCAGAGCTGGGAGCTGACAGTGGCCAGCAGCCCAGAGAGGGGCCTCCCACATAGCTCAGCCCTACAAACAGCAAGATTCAGGAACGCTGAGCTCACACTGAGCCAAAGCCATCCCCCCCACCACCCCGCCTACCTTGCAGTGGGTTGTGCTGATTGGGAGGCCGACATTGGAGGCAATGACCACCGTCAGTGCCGATGCCAGCTCAATGCTGAAGCCGCTGCAGGGACAGAAAGTGGATCAGAGCAGGGGCACTGGATACCTCGAAACACCCAGTGGGTTCAGCTCAAGGCAGCACAGCATGGCTCTCCAGACCCCCAGATGAACCCCCCAGGAGGTAGCAAGGTGTTGGAGCCATGCACACCCTAGCTTGACCACTGAAACTCCCAAGAGAGAAGAGAGAGGGGCTCCTGGAGCAGAATGCAGCTCCCAGGCTGCTTAGAGCCTCCCCTCTGTTCCATAGCAGCCCTTACCTGGACGGTGTGATGGGAGTCAGGTCCTTCCCCATCGTCTGGATGACTCTCCTTCCCCAGACCCACAAGCCGATGCAAATCCCTGCGCCCCCATAGAGAAGCAGCCAGATAGGAGTTGCCACCTTGGTAGCCACATCGCCCGTCTGATAGACCAGGAAGAGCGCGACCAGGGGCCCGATGGCATTGCTGGAAGAGAAAGGGGATCTGTTCTAGAGGGCCAGAGGCTCTTGGCAAGATAGAATATCTCTACAAGTGTTCAAGGCCAGGTTGGATGGGGTATGGAGCAACCTGGTCAAGAGGAACATGTCCATGGCAGGGGGTTGGAACAAGATAGTATTTAAGATCCCTTCCAACCCAAACCATTTTGTGATTCCATGATTTTGTGAGCACTAGCCCCAGTCAGCATCCTCCCTGGCTCCCAGACTCCACTGACCTGACATCATTGCCACCATGAGCGAAGGAGCCAAAGCAGGCCGTGAGGATCTGCAGGAACTGGAAGAGCAGGGACACCTCAGGCTTGTCCTGCTCGTGCCACTCTTCCAGGGAGCTGCTGCTGCCCTTGTGGTCACTGGCACCCAGCTCCACCTGGGCTGTGTTCAGGTCCACATCTGCAGCCGGGTGGGCATCTGCCACTGCGTTGCAGTAGCTTGTGTAGCTGTCCATGCGGACCCTCTTCTTAGTGTCCACCACAGACCAGCTCAGCTTTTCCCCATCCTCGCTATCCCTGGCACGCAGCGAGTCCAGGGGCATGCCACAGATGGCCATGGTGTAGGAGGTATAGCTGTTATTGCGCCGCAGGGGCTTGTCCCCCGAGTCCCCCATGCAGTCCCCCATCTTGGCTAGGTGCAGCTTGTGCAGCAGCTCCTTGTAGAGGCCGGAGTCCTTGTGCACAGTGTGGTACTGGTATTGCCCACCTGAGCCCAGCTGGTGGCCCACAGCCTGGCTCAGGTGGACCAGGTTGCCATTGGGCAGCTGCACAGCTCCTGCCAGTGGGGACAGTGGGTGGAGGGGTTAGCACCAAGGGGTGCCTGGGGTTAGGGAAGTCTTACCACCCGCATCACCCCCTGCTACTTACCGCTGTCAATACTTGTTTCCTTCAGGTCGAGGCTGGGAAGCCTCTCCTGCTCCGGGGCCTCCTCCAGCTCCCCCAGGTTGAAGGAGACCATCCTCTCCTCCACTGCTGCCCGGGGGGGGATGGCTGACCCTGAATCAGCAGCAGGGCTCTTGGCATCGCCCAGAGGCACCTTGGCCTCCTCTTGCTCCTCCTTTGGGCCAACGCTCTTCTCCATCAAGGGGCTTTCAGAAGGACTTGATTTTATCTCTCCTGTGAAGGGGGGCAGCCACCATCAAACCCGTTTCCACCACTGTACCCAATGCCAGCAGCAAGCTCACACCCCTTGCCACTCAGATTTATGGCAGCCAAATAAAATTTCCAGCTCACCCCCATCCTGAACTTTGGAAACTGCTGGGCAGTCACACCTTGTCCCGGGCACAACAGCCAAACCATCTAAGCCAGCTCATCCCCTATTTTTAGACACCCCCGCCCACATGGGGTGTGGTGAACACGATTATGGGACTTTTATGTCAGTAATGTCTAGTGCAGAGGTTCCTCTTAGGGCCATGTTTGTCCCATCCCTGTGGGCAGTGGGATGCTCTGGACCCACTTCTGGAGTGGCTGTGACCCCTGAAGCTGACAAAAAGGCACCCAGAAGAGCCCAGCTCCTCTACCAGCCCAGCAGCTCCAGCCTGGGCTCCTCTCCAGCTTCCACCGGTGAATGGCAAACCCAAACAGGAGCTGGTCTCCACCTCCCAAAGGCAGCCTGGTTTCCTGTCCACTCTGAGGAGTCTAGCCAGAAGCACCCAGCCCGGGAAGCTGAGGCTGCTCCTCCGCCTCTACCAGGAAAAGCATGTTTTCTCCAGGTGAAAACATGAGGTCAGCTCCTTCACACGACAACCAAAACCACCTTCTTGTCATAAACATGACCATTTCCCTGTCAATTTGTTTGCCTCAAGGGCTGGGTTGTGGCATGAACCCTTCACCCTGGCATCGAGTCCCAGCAGAACTGTCTCCCCCTGCATGCCCACCTCCTCCCAGGGATGCTGTGGGCAGGCAGGGAGCACGTCTGGCAGGCAAAAGAGCCCACCTCACCTCGCAAGCAGGAGTTAAGTTGAACAGCTGGAGGATTGTCAAGAGTAGCCATAAAGCTGTTAGTCACACCCCAATTACACCAGCACAACAAGGACATCCCCTCATCAACAACTCCAGAGGCCCCAGCTTGCACACATCATTGATATTCATGACCACATGCAGTTCCAGGCACTGCTCCGGAGGCAGAGCTCAGGGCTGCTCCTTTGGATGCCTTTCAATAAGTGTTTTGGGTTTTTTTTGCTACAGGGAAAGGATTTCGTCAGTTTTAAACTTGTGATCTGCATCAGCCAGGCCAAGGATTGCTCAGCAGGTATGAGAAGATTAAAGGTTACAACAGGCACTTTGTCTCTTGCATTCTCTCTCCCCTATTAAGAGTGGGACAAGCTATCTGATACTGCCCACAGCTCCAGGAGAGATCACCTCGCAGGTCAATCAGCCCCAGACACTGCTCAGCAGCACAACAGCTGCTCCTGGGGGGTTTCAGGTGCCTGGGCTGGGAGGAGGCAGAGCCCAGTGCGGTGAGTGCCCCAGTGACTCGGAGCAGGTTAATCCCTGAGTGAAGATGAGGATTCTGCTAATAACAGCCCCAGAGCTAATGGGATCTCCCACTGGGAAGAGAAGTCGGTTAGCCGGAGCGTGCCCTTCCCCGAGGATTGCAGAGGGACGCAGTACTTACGGTCGATTTTCTTCTTCATTCTCGGACATACAAAGAACCAGACGACGAGAGCACAGACAACAGCACTCCCCGCCGATATTAGGAGGATACCCCACAGAGGAAGTTTGTCAAAGCCCAGCACTAGGAAATAAAACAATGGATCTTTGAAAACCTCTGGGCAAAACCCTCCTTGATATATGACTTTGGTTTTCCCAGGCATAGGGATTCCCATCATCTGCAACAGCCCTGAGCTAATTCTGCCAAGAATTTCAGCAGGGAGAAACACTGCTGGCAAGGAGTCACTGACCACGCCGAGACCCCAGGTATACTCTGAGCAGCCCCATGGGTCATATCCCTATCAGCAGCTGACCCTTCACAGCCCCTTCCCCCAGCCAAACCCTGTTGAGAGTGGTGCATGCCCGGGCTCCACAGAGCTCCTGTCTCCTCGTTTGCTGCAATGTCAAAGGAAAAAAAAACCACCTCCCAGCGTGGCTGCTGCAGCGCCAGTGCCTCTTCCCTGCTCTGGAGAGGACACAGAAGGCTTGGGCGGCTCCCACCGGAGCTCACCAGCCCCTCCAGCTGCTGGGGAGGGCAGCTCTTCTGCTCCAGGAGTCAATGGGAATTTAGCCTTCATGGCATCTGAGGTGATACATGACCCACTTAAGAGCATTCTCACAGGCAGCCTGACTTTGAGCAGAAGACTGGCATCACGCAACCCCAGGTAGGGCATCAGGTGCTTGTGACTATCCAAACCCTGCCTTTGCTGCTGCAGGCAGCTGCTGCATTAACTGCTCCTAAAGCAGCCCAGACACCTCACCCAGGCACAGGTCTGCCTGCAAACCCTGTGCTCAAGCAACCTAAAGCTCACTCAGCAGTTCAGGGCTCAGGATAAACACAGATCCACTTTGGGCATGCTAGGTGATCAAGTGATTTTGGAGCAGCCCCACTGCAGGCCTGTCCTCCTCTCCCCCACATCGGAGAGCCCGGGCAAGAGGGAAGCTGACATCCCTCCAAAAATTTTTCCAGCCACTGTTTACAGAGCAAACCCTGCCAGAGCCAGCACTGCCTGTCCGCATCCCACCTCCAGAGGCTCTTCCACAACAGGAAACCCACGCTCACACCAAAAAACAGCTCAGGCCAAGTCATCTCAGTTAACAACGGAGGTGACAGAGCCTCTGGCTCCATGGGCAGATCTGCCTGTCCCTGCTGAGCCCTTTCCTACTCCTGCTCGTGACCTCTCCTCTGCCACACAGCATTTTAGTTTGGCTTTTCCAACTGTAACTCAGACTGCAGCACACAGGCCAGCTCTTCTCACAGGGAGTAATTAGCTTGTTTTTAGGGACAAGATGAATCAGGAGGCACAGCCCCCAACTCTGCTCGCTCCTAGCCCCACTACCAGCAGCCTGAAGAGGCTCTTCAGCAGCCAGCAGATACCTGAGTTTTAGCACAGGTAAGAGAAGGGAAGGGGAAGTCATGTTATTGGCCAGTCCTGGCAAGTCTAATGAGAAAGGTCTGGAGGAGTTTAGTTTGAGCAGGTCTCTTTGATTGGGCAACTACCTAGCCCAGACAGTGCAGGCCAGCCTGCCGCCTTCCGAAACCGGCACAGGCCAGCCGCCTTCTAGGAGATCTCAGCCCTGTAAAGCAAAAAAGGGGTAAATCGTGCATTTAATGGAGGCTTTAGAAAAAATTTTAAAATTCAGGTTCAAGCATTCTGCTGTGAACTTACAGGGCGCCCCAGTGTACATGATGGAGAAGAGGTTGATTCCCACAGTGCAAGCGTAGAAGACGGGCAAAGCTCGCAGGCCGTTGGGAACAGGATCTGCCTGGAAAACACAAATCAGTGCTGCAGAGGTAGACTGGGGGGTGGTGCAGCAGCCAAGGAGAAGCTTAGCAACAGATCCTTTCCAGAAGAGGTTTGTGCCCTCAGTCCCCGAGATATGGCAGCTCCTAAGAGCCTTTAGGGAACAACTCACAGTCAAATGCCCCCCCGGCTGGGAGGGCAGGAGGTAGCACAATACCTGGGTCCCACAAGGCTCCCCAGAGAGCCAAGGCAGGCCCAGCCAAGGGTTCCAGCACTCCCAAGCCTTGAACACCTCGTCTCTACTCAGCTTCTGAACCCTTTCCCAGCTCCCCAAATTGCCACCTCCACGTACATTTTTCTTTCAACTCCCCAGGAACTTTCAAAACTTTTACCTCTTTCCAGCTGACTTGGACAAAAGAAAAAGTCCATTACTCACAAAGGAGCTTACTGGACCACATACCCAGCAGTAAGGCCCTCACCTCAGCAGCAGGAGCATTTAATCCCCACTGCTGCCCAGCAATTGGGATTTGGCATCAGGACAAGCACACCAAGCCTTCCTGAATGCCAAGCAGCACAGAGCAACTGGACTGATCAGCACCAGAATGGAGCATGACAGGGCCAGCCCCACTTCGGGAGGCTGGTTACACAAGGTTACTGTGACAGTGGTGATGCTGAGCTGTTTTAAAGGGCTGCCAATGATAAGATCTTAACATCTCTTGAGTCACTAGAGGTAAGACCTAAAGGAATTTAACCTCAGATATGCAGGAGAAAATGCTGGAGTTTCTCTGCATAGCTGGGGTCTCAGGTGGAAAGAATGTGGTTTCCCCAGCTCCAGAACAATTGTGTCCCTCCCAGCTGAGGAACGCCAGGGCTGTGGATCACCACCTTCTCCCACAGCCTACCCCAAGGAAAAAAATCATTACACCAGGCTTTTGGAAAAGCCCAACTGACAGCTCTGGTCTTACCAATTCTGGGCTACTTCACTACTGGGAAACAGGGCTGTTCCTGCTGAAGCCAGGTAAGACAACTCCCACGTTTCAGAGGGGAGGTAACACCCCAAAACCCTCCAGGTTCCACTCTGTGGAGTGGCCACAGGCCCCATTTTCTCTCCTCTTCAGATCCCAAAGGGCTCCCCTGGTGCCAACACACACACATTCCAGGATGTGCCAGGAGAAGCCCTGGGGACCATATGAGTCCAGAACAGGCAAGAGCCCCAAAGTGACAGAAACCATGGCAGATAGCCCTTACCTTACAGAGAATGAACCTCTGGACGAGGAAGAACAGGATAGCAGACATGATGCCCGAAAGAAGGGGTGAGATGAACCAGGACAACACTAGAAAGTAGGAGGCACAATCAGTACCCTGCTGCTGGAAAAAGAAACCCAGGGACACATGGGGGCCACAGCTGGGGTGGTCCCATCAGCTGGACTTACCAATCTTCAGCAACTCAGACCACTTGACACCTTCTTGCCCTTGGGCCACCAGTGAGAAGCCAATGGTTGCTCCAACGATACAGTGGGTACCAGAAATGGGGAGCTTCAAAAATGAAGCCATCAGCTGCCACACAGCTGATCCTGGAGAAAAAGTAGCCTACTAAGAAAGCCATCACCAGGGTACCCTGGGACATACTGCCCCTACAGTGTGACCTCCCTGCTCCTTACCAGACATGGCGCAGATCGAACCTGCCATCAGCAGCTCCTGTGTGGAGTTGTACATCTCTACGTCAATCAGCCCCTTCCGAATGGTCTCGCTGACCTTGGCTCCCAGCAGGACAGAGCCCACCGTCTCAAAGATGCTGGCCAGGATGCAGGCCTGCCGCAGGGTCACCACCCCCGAGCCCACGGCCGTGCCGAAGGAGTTAGCCACATCGTTTGCACCAACAGAGAAGGCCAGGACGAAGGCAATGATGAAGCCCAGGACCAGCATCCAGAGGAAGTCAGCCATAGGGGCGGGGGGCACCGCGGGGGTCGGTTCCATGGCGGGGTCGGGGCGATATGTTAATAAATTAGGTATAAAATTAAATAGAGGGATCGCTATAGGGCTCGGGAGGGCTGCGACGTCCTAGAGGCCCGTCGGTCGCAGGGGCTGGGGGCTGGGTGCCGCGCCATGGTCTGCGCCGCTCTTCATCCTGCGGGAAAGACAGAGCTTAGCGCGGCGAGCACGGGACACCAGCCCTTCCCGCCGCCGGTAACGGCCGCTCCCGCGCGCGCCACCGCCCCCTCCCGCCGCCATGTGTATGTGTGTCTGGCCATGCCCGTCACCTCCGCTCACCGGCTAGGCCGGGCCGGGCCGGGCCGCGCTAACCGGGAAGCCCCAACTGCGGCCCCGCTCNGCCACGGCGCCCGGCGCGCTTTAACACCGCCCTCCGCCCCCCACGTGATCGCGGCCCCGCCCCTCCAGCCGCAGCTCGGCCCCGCCCTCGCTGGCCATTGGCCCTCTAGCCGATGGCTGGGGCGGGGTCAAGCCACCATTGGACAACGCCAACACAGCGCCCGGGCCCGGCCCCGCCCCCGCCCCTCCTCGCGGGCACCGCGCCTGAGAACCACGTGCGCGCTCGGCGTCCCCCGGGTGCAGGGACAGCGACACCGGCACGGGAATGGCAGGGCCGGGCCCGGCCCTCCCGACACCGGCACGGGAATGGCTCCTGACGCGAATGTGTGCTCTGCCCTGGCATAGTCTGGCTCAGCACGGGTGTGGCCTTGATTGGGCTCGGGTACGTCTGGCACGATGTGGGCTGTGCTCCAGTGTGGCACGGGCACAGCCCAGCACGTGTGAGCGCCCAGGCTGGGCTCCGACACAGCCCGACACAGCTTGGCATAGGTGTGGGTCTGGCCCACGTGTGGCACGGCTCTGCTCAGCTCCAGCATGACCAGCCTGTGCCAGGCACAGCAACAGTGCTGCACCAGCCCAGGCAGGCACTGAGCTGCTGACCATTGGGCTGGCACTCCAGTGTGCCTCAGTCCCACTCCAGCTCTGAACTGACATCACACGTGGGCCTTGTGCCTGCACCCAGGAATAGCACCAGCCCGGGATATGCACTGGCCTCAGCAAAGGCCACACATGAGGACTGAAAGCAGTGCCCAGCAGGACCAACCATCCACAGCTGAGCGGTGGCAGCTTAAGGGATCCTGCAAGGTCCCAGGAGGTCCTGCTGGGTCCCCTCCAGCACGTCCGGCCTGATGCACAGGTGGGGGTGAATGCAGCTCTCTGTGGATATGTGTGCACACACAGCCCCCATATGCACATGCCCATGCTGGGGGCACACGTGTGCCCCGAGCAGGGTGAGCGCCAGTGCCCACTCCCATCTCAGGGTGATCATTGCCCAGCAGGAACCACGGCTCAGTGGGCAGAGGCCACAGGCAGCCCCAGGGCAGCGGGTCAGCCAGCATGAGAAGCTGGGGTGTCTGGCCAGGGGTTGTGCTGCCACACGGGTCAGCGGCTGGAAGCTGGCCACTGCTGGGCCATCACAGGCCATCGCGTCATGGGGACACTAGTGGCAAGGGGTTGCAGATAGCACCTGGTGCGGGGGGGAAGGGGCCAGGGTGCCCCAGCCCTGCTGCATCGCTGCCCCTGCGTCACCTGGCCAGAGTCCGTCCTGTGTCCCCATGGGCCCTGTGTCCCAGGCCACGTGCAGCACTGGGTGTGCAGAGCCAAGGCACAGCCCAGGCTGGGCCTGGAGGGTAAGGACGGACGTGTGCCTGGAGCCTGGGGACCCCTCGCCACTCTCAGCTCACCAAAGCAGTAGCAGGGAATGACCCCACACCCTTACTCTGTCCCCACTCCACATTCCTGTCACCACTGGGTGTCCCCATCTGCCCTAGATGTGTGAATTGGGGAGGAAACTGAGGCAGGAGTCCCTGGATGAAGCTGGGAGGATCCATGTCCTGGGCCCCCAGGTTCCATAACCCTCTACCCCCAAAGCTGAGAAGGGATCCAGGTGTGTCTACACCCCTGCAGGGGTAGAGGCAGGTCTGAGGAGCAGTACTGGGCATACGGGGTGCAGCACTGAGTATGTGAATGCAGCACCAAACATGGGGCACAGCACAAAGTGTGCAGAGGTGTGGCCAAGTGTGGAAGGGTGTAGCACTGAGCAAAAGGGGGTATAGAGCCTTGCACAAGGGGAGCAGCACGGATCACACAGGTGCAGCACTGGATAGATGGGGTGCAGGGCCAAGAATGTGCTGGGAAGGAGCAGGAGGGGTGGCCCTTCAAGATGCCCCCTGGCCGATACGTTGCAGGTTCCCAGCACTGGGAGGGCATCCTCAGACCTTTGTCAGCTTCAGTCTTACAATGACTCCCACTCCTGAGCAGTGGAGGCACTTAAAGCAGTGAGGCAGCACTCTGGGAGCTAATGGGAATGCCCTGGGAAACATTCCAGCCTGTGGGCATCTCACATACAGACCCAGAGGCTACATCCCCCCACCCCAGTAACACCACTAAGTCTGTAACTCCTGCATTGGGAGCCTTTGATGGATGCTGAGCCTGCCCCGAAATCCCCGACTGCTTGGCATCAGCACTGTAGGTCCTGTTGCTGGTTTTGACCTGCAGGTCCCTGCACGTGTTCAACAGCATCGCTGGGTATCCCAACACTCGCTGGCACACTGTGGACCTTTCAAGTATCACTAGCAGTCTCCGGAAACCCCCAGCACCTACCTACCCTGGCTCCACTCCTGACCGATCCTCTTATTTCATGTTGTCCTACTCTGTTGTTAATGGGTAATAAATTAAAATTAATTTTCCAGAGTAAAGCGTTTTGCCCATGACTTAACTGTTGAAAGATCTCCCTCTCCTTACCTCACCCCAAAAGTTTTTCCACTGCTCACAACCCTGCCACATGTGCCTACATCACCGCTCCCCGCACACCCAGAGCATACCACTTCCCCTCCAAAGCTGCTCTGGCCCCTCAGCCAGCTCGCATCTCTGCTCTTTCCCCACTGCCTGTTCACACCTCTTTCCTCTGCCCACTGTGTCCACTCTGACCCTCCATTTCTCCTTTGTTCATGCTCAGGTCTCTTTCATTCATCAGTCTGGATCACTCATATCTCCCCCTTTTCCTCTTGGGATGCTCAGAGTCCCTTCCGTGTCTCTGTGCATGCTGAATCTCCTCCACAGACCCCCATGTGAGCCAAGGGGTCTCTGCTTGCCCCTGTGCCAATCCTTTTCCCTCCCAGGACGATGGCTCTGGTCACCTTCCCACAATCCTCTTCTGCTGTGCTGCAGTGCAAGAGAGGCGTGAGATGAATAGAATCACGGGATTGTTTGGCTTGGAAAAGCCCTCTGAGACCATAGAGTCCGGTCATTCCTCTAACACTGCCAAGACCACCACTAAGCCATGTCCCCAGGTGCCATATCTATATGGCTGTTAAATCCCCCCAGGGATGGGGACTCCTCCAAACGATGTCCTCAGATCAGACCCTTCCCCACAAGCCCAATGGACACCCTAAGGTGTCTGTGTGCACACAGGGGAGGGATAAGATGTCCTGCCACCTTCTGCAAGTCCCGTTACTGGCAGAGGAACCCTGTCTTGAAGAGATGGGCTCTCCAGGATGGAAGGGCAGGGCCAGACACTGCATTCCTCCTCTTCCACCTTCTCTGGCAGCTGTGTGTCTCCAGCCCTGCCAGAACTTCTCATGCTTGTGGTGGCAAGAAGCTACGATGGCGGCAAAGGATTACCTGTGGGCCTTGGCTGAGCCCCAGCCTCTGCCCAGGGACCTCCACAGCCCCGCATGGCATCACCCAGGTGTCTCTTTGGCACTGCCAAAGCAGGGGTGGCTGGGTGCAGATGGATAAAGACGGCAGGTCAGGGATGTCACAACAAGCAATGCCAAACTAGAATGAATTAGAATCAGTGGCAGGTTAGATTTGGTGGCATCGTGGGGCTCCCTGCACCCCCTCAGTACCCAGGGGACTCCAGGCCCTGCAGTGCCGCCCATGGGAGTTTGCTGTAAGGACAACACAGTTGACTGTGCTGCTGGTCTTTATTTATACTCATGAAAATATTCTGCTGGCTTCTGTCCGGCTGTCCGGGCGCTCAGAACCGGCTTTGGAAGCTGCTTGACGCCTGTGGAGAGGAAGCTGCTGAGGCCCGGCCAGGGTGTGGGGCGGGTGTGAGGGTGTGGAGCAGCACTGGGCACCCCACAGGCTCTGGGCACCCGACTGCACAGGGGAGCTGTGGGCATAGAGAGCTCTGAGCAGAGCACAGGGTGCCAGCTCACAGCTCCAATCTCCACTGTGACTTTCTGGGCACCCAAGAGGCACCACAGCTTGAAATGCCTCATGCCACCCAATACCAGTTTGGTGGCTCCCCTCCGCCCCACCAACTCACTTTCTCCTCTTCCTCCACACGTGGAGTACACAACACAGCACCATTCCCAGCAGCATCGAGCCAAGGACTGCCACGATGCCTTCTATGCAGTACTTCTGGAAATTATCAGCATCCACAGCATTTGGGTCTGCCCTGCCCACCACAATGTTTGGCTTTGCCCCCTCATCCACATCATCATCCTCATCATCATTGTCATCATCTGGGTCTGCTCTGCCGTTCCCAGTGCTGGTGGATCTCCTGCTGACAGCATTGTTGAGGCTCAGGCTCTTCACACCTGGAAGAACAATTGTGCACATTAGTGTGTCCTGCACACCTCTGGCGATCTCACCGGAGGGCTGACATTGCCAACAAAAGTTCTTTCCCACTTTATTAGCATCTCTGATCGAGGGAACATCCTGTGGCGGCAACACTTCCACGGTTTCAGTAGAAAGCAAAGGAACTCCCAAAGATCTTGCAAGTCTGTGCTCTCCGGACCCTCTCTCTCCTCTCAGCTTTGCTTGCACTTTGGAGTGGCCACAGTCCTGTTCTTCCGGTGTCTGCCTTGCTCCCTGCTCCTGGGGATCCTTCATATGTGCCCACAACTTCTCTTGTGCTCTGGCCAGGGGTGATCTGACCGGGGCAAACGCAGTCCCTGGGACTCGGCTGGACACACAACTGGCACTAGAGACTCTGGACCACCCTTGCAGCTCACCAGTACCCACAGGGCATGACATGGAGGGTCCCTGCAGTGAGGGACTGAGGTGTGGGCGGGAGGGGCTACAGTGTGCCCCTACATACACCTGAAACCTCCGCTGCCCCATTGTGCTGGTTAGGAGTGACCTGTACCCACCTGCTAGTATTGCCTTCAGCTCCCTCAGGATTTCATGTAGCACTTTGGATGTCTCCAGGGAATATTGTCTCCTTCCATCTTGATACCCTGGACCTTAATGGAAAGAATAAAGTTGCATTTTCCCCCCAGCAAACCCTGGAAGCAGTGCTCAGGCTGTGCAGCCGGTCAGGACTGACCAGTGACTTCTGCAGTGCCAGGGGAGTTCCAGTACGGGGTGCAGCCGAGAAGCTGGGAAAGCCCTCCCTGTCCCCACAGCTGCAACCAGACCCCCGCCAAGGAGCTCCCCTCATACTCTGGAGCACTATCTGTCCTGATGGAACGGCAGAACAGGGGAGGGGATCATGGAAGAACGCAGCACACCCAGGCTTTCCTCCCTGTTCCTGGGGATTCTTCACATTTGCCCACAATTTCTCTTGCACTCGCCCATCTTCCCTTTCAAGGCTTGGCAGGTGCTGCCCTGGATGGAGATGCTGTCTGATGCTGAAGGGTATTGCTGTTCCCCTGGACAGGTCTCAGGGGGCTGGACAGAGAGCATGGGGTGAGTACAGCTGTCTGACCAATCGCCCCTTGGAGTGAGATGGACAAAACCCATCCCTGTGTCAAGTAGAGCCACCCCCAGCTCATTTCCCATCATTTGCTGAGGGGTGTCCAGGTGGCCTCATTCCCAAAAGAGCAAAGTTCTGAAATTCCAGAGAACGGAGTGTGAGAGGTGGTGAGCATCTTGCTGCACCCACAGAGCGTCCGAGTGTGTATCCATGGTACAGCAACAGCAACAGCCTGCACCCCAGAGGTGACAGTCACCCCAGAGCCACTCCTGGTTGCTGGCAGAGCACTGACAGTTTGACTGCTGTGGCAAGGAGCAGCAGCAGCAGCAGAGAACAGCCTGCAGACACCCGGGGATCTTGGCAGGCGCCGCTGAATGCCCAAAGGACAGCAATTACCTGACACACCTGTCGTGTGAAAGGCCCTGGTGTTTTCCCCGGGGACTGGCACTGCCTGACGGCCTTCCTGAGGCGCTTCCTCCTGAGGCGCAGCCTCACGCTCCGGTGCTTTAGAGACAAAGTGTGTCAGTTGAATTCCGTGTCGCACTTGCTCATCAGGATCTGTCAGAGCTGGGTGCTGGCCCTGGCCTGCCCACCTACCAACTGCCTGTGCTCGCCACGGAGCAGCCCCAACATCCTGGGCTGGCAGGGCCACCAGGAGGAGGATGAGAGTCACGGCCCACCGTGCCTGTACCATGATGCAGCTGCTGCTGCTCCTGCCGCTGCTGCTGTGACACCCAACCTACACTGCACACCGGGGCCTGACTTTGTGACCTCACAGGGGGTTTCTACCAGCAACATTCTGCCATCTCCACGGGGCACCCAAATGTTCCCCAGCTGCTGGTGACAGGTCAAGCAGAGGCATCAGGTTCAGCCCTTCCCCAGCATACACAGGATTCTCTGGAGAGCTGCTCTAGAAAACTCTGCAGAGACTACCTGGGACTTCACCTGTCCCCAGAGCAAATCCCATCGTGCTCCTGGAAGTGCCTGAGGGTGTCAGGCAGCTGCTGGTGTGGACTTGCCCTGAACAGACCAAACGCTTCCTGGAGTTCCCTTGGAGGAGTCAGGAGCTGACACCCGGGAATTATCTCAAACCCTTCATGCTCCACATTGGTCATCATAAAGCACTGTCAGCTGGCAACTAAGCATGAAGTTGCATGGCAAGCATGGCAACAGCAACATGAAGCTGTTCACTCACTTTGCTCCTGATGGGATAAGAAGCATACTCAGAAAAGCAAAGAAAATAGAACTTGTGGGCTGAGACAAAAGCAGTTTAATAATTGAAATTCAGCAAAATAGTAATAATAACAACAACAGTAATAACAAAAAGGAGATGGTGAGAGGGAGAGAACACACAAGAAAACAAGTGATGCACATTACAACTGCTCACCACCTGCTAACCAATGCCAAACCCATTCCCAAACCCCTATCAGCCCTTTGTTCTGGGTAACTCCCCTGTACTGGGCATGATGCTGTATTGGCCAGTTCAGGACAGCTGTCCCAGCCATTCTCCCTCCCTGATTCTAGTGCACATCCTCCCTGGCAGAGCACGAGCTACAGAAAAGTCCTCGGCTCAGGGCAAGCAGCTCCTCGGGGCCTCTCTCCTACCTGATTTGCTGCCCATCCCACTTGCCCAACAGCACCCACTGCAGGACTGCCCTGGCCACCAGCTTCCCACGTGCCTGGCACAGAGCTGGGGGAAGTCCACAATGGGGATCAGCTTGGCAGGTGCCCCTGAGGCTCCCCCCAGCCCAGCACGGCTCACACTCGCCCAGGTCTGGGGAGGCACCATGCAGCTGTTTCTTCGCTCCCCAGAGCTTCTGTCTCCAGTGGACCAGCACCAACCGACCTTCACTGGCCACCTCCACGCTGGGCCACAGTGCCACTGCCCTCGGGCAGTTACTATAGACGTTAAAATGTTCAAAAACAGGATCTATGTCTCTGTTTGAAAAGAAAGACTCTGGGAACTACCAGCTCCTCAGCTTCACCTCTGTGCCTGGTAAGATTATGGAACAGATCCTCCTGGGAGACCCACGGAGGGCAGGACGTGATTCAGGACAGGCAGCGCAGCCTCACCAAGCCCAAGTCCTGCCTGACCAACCTTCTGCGATGGAGCAACTCCACCCGGGAACAAAGGGCGGACTCCGGGTGGCACCTCTCGTGGCTGCTGGCACCCCTAACACCCTTCCCTCCCCTGGAGAGGTGGATTTGCAGGGGGAGTGGGATGCGTGTCCGGTGAGTTGACTGGATGGTGGCAGTCTCGATCAAGTCGATCACGGGGAGCAGCTGATGGAATAATTTTTTATTTCGGTATCTTTGATATGGTCTGTTCCAGGACCTTTCTGGACCAAACGTCCCGCACACGGCTGGATAAACCCATCCTCCGTCAGCTGAGGAACGGGCCGAGGAACGGGCCGAGGAACGGGCCGAGGGGTCACAGGGGGCGGGGTGGCACCAGGCCACAGACCTGTGCAGGAGCGAGGGAACGGCTCGGGGCGCTCCCCTAGCCCGGAACGCGGGCGCCGCAGGCGGGAGCACAACGGAGTCACTCCCGCCCGCCATGACGGACCCGGCAACGTCACTTCCGCTCCTGCCGCCCGGCCCCGGGCCTGCCCCCGAGCGGCGGCGGCGGGGCCGGGGCGCCACCTGGAGGTTGGGAGCGGGTCCTGCAGCCCCGCCCCGCGGGGGCAGAGCCGAGAACGGCGAAGGGAGGGGGAGGCCGAGGACATGGGGGACATGGGGGACACTGGGGACAGGGGGGCGGGGGTCTGGGCGTCCCCTGGTGCTGGGAGGCGACAGGAGGTCCCAGCGGTGCCGCTGGGGGGCCGGGAATGCCTTGGAACCCCCAGAGGGGCGAGAGGGGCCTCCGGAGAGGCCGGAATACATGTGCGCGGGGCGGGTTCCGGGCGGACCGGAAGCGCGGCCGAACCCGTTGCCGTGACAGCGGGCCCGGGGCCGCCATGGAGGCCGCGCTCACCGACATGTACGACCAGGCGCTGCTGGGCATCCTGCAGCATGTCGGCAACGTGGAGGAGTTCCTACGCATCCTCTTCGGCTTCCTCTACCGCAAGACCGACTTCTATCGGCTCCTCCTGCGGCCCGGGGACCGCTTGGGCTTCCCGCCCGGAGCGGCGCAGGCCATGGCCCTGCAGGTACCGGCGGGGCCCGGGGGGATGATGCGGCCTGGCCGTGCTGGCGGCCGGTGCTGTCCCTGCGGCCGGGCTGAGCCGAACCGAGCTCCCCGGCCGGGCGGTGTCCGTGTCGGGCCGGCGGCGGGGTTAGGTCCGGGCAGGGCGGGGGATCCGGGGCGGGGATCGGGCAGCAGAGCAGCCCCCGGGGCACCGGCGCTGCCTGGAGGAGCGCAGAGGAAGGCAGGAGACGTCCCTTGAAGAGGAGGGAAGCGTCACCCTCGTAACAAGATAATCAGCCCCCGAGGCGGGCGAGGACTGCGAGACCCCGGTGGGAAGAGCCGGGGTGCGACATCTGCTCGGGGCTTGGCCCCGGGAGCACCGGGCCAGGGTGGACTCAGGGAGCTGCCGCCAGGAGCCGTGGGAGCAGAGAGCCCGGAGAGAGGCAGGAGGCAGATGAGGACCCGGGAGTCGTGGGGGGAAGTAGGTCTGGGCTTAGCGAGAGCTTGTGGCCGGCATTGCACTGGTCCCGCTCCAGGACCTTGCTGCACATGCAGTTGTGGGCTTCACTTCTGACCTGCAGCCTGTGCTGGACAGGCATGGTCAGAAGCCAATTGCGGGGTAGGATTACATCTCCTGGGATCACATCTTCTCCTGCACCTGTCCATTTGGGCACAGCCAGCACCAGGTCAGTTGTCCTGCAGCTTCTCCTGGGGCAGCTCATTCTGTTTGCCTGTTGGAGACTTTGTCTGAGTCCAGGCTTGCAAATGGTCCCTGGATGAGCCCTGGAGTATGGGGTAAGGGGAGGCTGCCTTCAACCCCCTCCCAGTCAAGAGCTGAATCTCGCCACTCTGCTTTTTCCTGGAGTAACCCACCCTCTTCCCAGGCTGGGGTGAGGTTGGCTGCAAGAACACAATCCTAGAAACAATTCAAAAATGCTCCCAGGAGTTTCTCCGGTGTGCTTGATGTGGCCATGGAACTCTTCAGTCACCAGCTGTTTTTGTTGGTGACTCAAGCAGCTCGAGGTAGGTATGTGGTGCGGAGAGAGGAAGGACAGGAAGGAGTAGGTGCCCCAAGTGTGTGATGCTGGTCCTTTCCTTCTCTCGGCATTCCAGGCAGAACTGGCAGTGATGCTCACTCTGTTTGCTCTTTCTCTCCCAGGCATTCCGAGTGTTTGAGCGGATGGCCAGGCAGGATGATGAGAAGAGGCGCCGGGAGCTGGAGGCAAAGCTGAGGAAGAAGGAGGAGGAGGAGGAGGCAGCTGCAGCTGCTGAGAGGGTGAAGCTGTGCCCTGCAGCTCAGGAGATCGAAGTGGAGACAACAGAGCACATCCCAGCACCAGATACCGAGGGAGCTGCAGGCACACAGGAATCAGCCTCAGCCCAGGGTGCTGCAGCCCACAGCCTTGTGTCAATGGAGCCTTCGGGGGCTGCTGCCCCAGCAGAGCTGCCCATGTAAGGGTCTCTTACTTTGTTCATGCTCCTGGTGGGGGGAGGCAAAACCATGAGCAGGGTGTCCATTGTTCTCTGCACAGCTCTTTTTGGGTTTTGACCTTCCTCTGCAGGCACTCAGCCCTTCGGGAGGCTGTGAGGATTTCCCTTGCAGGGAAATTGCCTCCAAGGCTGGAGGCATTGTGTAACTCCCCAGAGGAGGGCAGGAGTTGTTGTCCTGTGCGTGGTTCAGGGTTTCCCACTCTGCTCTGAGCAGGGGAGGTGGCATATCCTGTACATGGCCCCACAAAGCTGGGCTGGGCCATGTGGCTCCTCCACAAACTGGCTGTGGTGAGCACTGTCCCTTTTCTGGCACTTGCTAAGGCTCACATGGAAGTCCTGGCACGAGCCTGCAGCCTTTTTGTTAGTGCTAGACTCCCTAGTGTGTTGGGAGATACCCCAGCAGCCGTCTGGGAGTGTGCACAGACCCTTGCAGTACCTGCGAGTTGGTACTGGTAGGCCTGGCTGTGTGACAGTCAGCTGCAGCAGCAAATGGGTTTGGAGCCCTCAGGATGTCTCTGACCCAGCCCTTGGCTCAGAGCAGGGCCAGCTTTGAAGATCAAGCGAGTGCTGCAGAGTTTTCTCTTTAGCTGGGCTTGGTGACTTTCCAGCAGTGCCAAGCATTCCACTTGTACAGAGATGTCCTTGTGTCAAAGTCCTTCCATAGCTTCTGAGACACTTCCAGCCTGACTGTCAGCTGAGCAGCAAGATGTGAGATCCAGAGGGCCAGCGTGGCCTCTCCGAACCGTGTACCTGAATGCAGGTCCTGTACAGGGTTCACTCATCCTTCCTTGGGTGTCACCTTGACCCTGGGCCAAGGCAGAGCTGCCCAACCCTTGCTCAGGGCCTCATGCCCCATTGAGGTTCAAGCTCCTGTGTTTCTTTGCTGACCAAACTGGGGGAGTGATGCTATGAGCTGGCTGTGCAGACTCCATCTCCTCCTCCCCTCCCTGGTGTGTTTGTGGTCATACCCCATGTGATGGCCGTGCCGCCCCTCTCTGATCATCACGACTGTCCTGGCCGTATGTGGGGCTTTGCTGTGCCCTGTCCCTGCTGTCCCACTGGTGCTTGGTGAGGAGAGAAGCTTGGGCTGGTGATCCCTGTCCTCCCAGCCAGTTTTGGACATGTCATGGGGAAGAGCAAGCTGCCAGAAGGAAGTGGATCACTGAAAGAACCCCAAATCCTGGAAGGACTGGGACGGCCGATGCCCCTGACAGCCAGAGAGAATTCATAGCTCAGGGGCTGTTGACCCTTGGCATATGGAAGGGACAGTCTGAGGACCAAAATCTTGGGAACAGTGGAATGAAATGTGGCAGGAGTGGAGAGGTTTGGTTCTTCCCCCAGGGGATGGTTGGGCACTTGAACAGGCTACTTGGTCACGGCTTCAAGGCTGCCAGAGCTCAAGGAGCATTTGGACAATGTGCTCAGGCAAATGGTGGGATTGTTGAGGTTGTCCTGTGCAGGGCCAGGAGTTGGACTCAATAATTCACGCAGCTGCCTTCCAGCTCAGGGTATTCCATGATTCCATTGTTCTAGGACACTGGTGGAGTCAGGTACTGCAGCCTCCACTGGAGGCCACGATGGGGAAGGGCCTGAGCATGGCCACCACTGGGGGAGGAGGAAAGGGGACCGACAAGGTGCCTGGTGAGTCACATGGTCCGATGGGAGGAGGAGAAAGGACTTAATGTGTAACTGATGTGCATCCCACAGGATAAAGATAAGCCAGAAGCCAAAAACGAAATCACCTGCAATGCCTGTGCTGGAGCTCTCCTGGCAAAGGAGGATTGTCCCTCGGGCTGCCAGTCTGACTGTGATCCCTGGGCAAAATTAGCAAGTCAAAAAAAGCCCTGCCAAAGTTCGAAGCAGTGGCCTGGGTGTGTCCAGCTCAGATTTCTCCCAGTGGAGAAGAGAGGGAGAGACTGGAGGCCCAGTGAAGCCGTGAGCAGAGGATGCTGGGCTGGGCTAGGTGCCAGCTGCTTGGCCCTGTGCAGGCCACGTTTTCTGTGGTTTGCCCCATGAAGTTTCACCTCAGGACTTTTGTTGTGGGGCAGCAGCTGGTGTGAGGAGAGTTCAGCTGCCTGAAAACAAATGTCAGGGCTGCAGGAAGGAAACTGGAGGGATCAGGAAGGAAGGCGAGGGCTCGTGTGGGAGCAGGATGGGTCTGACAGTGAGTGTGTTGGAGCCAACAGGGATGGTTTCTGCTGTGTGTGGTGAGAGCCTGGTTAAAACTCAGCCGTCAAATGTGCCACCCTCTGAGTGTGTCCAGGCACCACTGGAGAGTGGCCTCTGTCAGACCCAAGACACTCGGGTGCTGTTTTGCAGCCTGCAGCTGTGGCATTGAACACCAAGCCCTGCCTGGCAGCTCCCCCCTGGGTGTCGCCGTGAGAAGAAGGTGCCTTCTGCTGAATACAGCTGCTGCTGCAACTTCTGCCCTCCCCAATGGGCTCTTTTCCCCCTTCTCTTACTACTCCCACCAGGCCAAACTTGCTGGTGGGGTGGAACGCCTGCAGCCCTCTTGGCACCTGCCCAGTTTAAACACGTGGTGGGTGAGACCGGGTGCAGGAGGCCCCGTCCCAGTTCCAGCAATCTCTAGAGGTTTCCAGGCCAGGAGAATGGGGTGGCTGCAGACTTGAAGTAGGGCAGAGCAGCCCACGGGTTTGTCATGGGGCTGTAGTTGGTTTCGATGCCTCTGGGGGGCACTGGAGCCCCCTGAAAGGCAGTGGGGGCCGGGTGGGCACCCCCCGACAGACTATTAATAATTTAACTGACTGCTTAATTCTCCACAGCCCCTTCCTTCTGAGCAAAACCCAGAGCTACCAGCCTGGGTACGAGGGGCGCATGAGTAATGCACAACTCTAGCAGCAGGAATGCAGAAAAGAGCTTAAACAAAAATATTTTCCATCTCCCTTCCTTCCCCCCGCCCCTCCAGCCGCTGGTGAAGAAAACCGCTGCCACCAAAATCTATATAAAAACTTGCTCATTCTGTCAACCTGACGGCTCTGGAAATGTAGGGCAGGTACCATCCCAGATCTGCCAGCTCCCATCAGAGCCTTGTGCTGCGCCTGGATGCTGGGTTGCTGGTTGGGAATATCTTGCGAAGCACAGTGAGATGGTAACAGCTTTTTCAGGGTCAGTCCAGATGAATCAAGGCAGTTTTGCAGGTGTGGAGGTTTTCAGGGCTCAGTTTGGGGCTCAGCCAAGTCTCCCCAAGTCACTCACCTTCCCCACTTGTGAAAGGCAAGTGAATTGATTCCTCTTTGCTGCCCTGTAAGGGCACTGAGGTGTTTTTTGGGGTGATGGGAGCCGTGCCGAGGGGACAGAGGTCTCTGTGCCACAGAAGAAGCCAGGCTCCTCTTGCAGCTGTCCTAGATGTTGCAGCCGTCCTTTCCTGGCTGTTGCAGCTCTTGCTGTCCCTGCCTTGCCAGGATGGTAGCAGGGCACAGCCCTCCTCGCAACTCACCACAGGGCTGTTCTTCCTGGCGTTGCAGCTGCATGGTCCCAGCTCTGGCTCTTCCCCCATCTGCTCCCAGAAGCCATGCTTGCCTGAGCTCAGCTCCTAATTTTGAACACCTCTGCTGCCCAGCACCCTCCCCTTCCCCCAGCTTGGATTCCATCCTGCATATATTTGCCACACAGCATTTAAAATAGAGCCTGGCAGCCCATGTGTGGCACTGCGCAGCTCGGCCTGTGCTTGTGCTTTATGACTTTGGTTCCTGGCTTCCCTCTGCTCCTTGCTTTCTCCCAGTATGAACTGGGGGGGAAGCTCTCATCCCTCTGTCCTGTGAGTCCTTTCCCTTACTCCATGTATGGGCAGGAGGTAGTGGTAGGAGGCTGGAAAGGGCAGTCCTGGAAGCCTGTGATGGTGAGGTCTTTGAGAGGAGGATCTTTGGGTGTGGACAGCACAGCCAGGGCTGGAAACAGGGCCAGTGGGACACCGAACACCATGCCAGGTGGGCCTGGGAGGATATGCAGTGCTCATTCCTGAGGAAGGCTTTGACTGCTGCTGGGCAATCTGGCACAGTAACATGCAGAGCAGAATAAAACCCTGGGGTCTCTGTGGCCTCAGCCGCTCGCCTTCTGCAGTGTGGAGAGGGAAGAGACGGCTAGAGGACTGGGCTGAGGCGAGGAGGGGGCTCTTTGTGGCTCCACCACTGCTTTGTGGGGTTCTGGAGTCTGTGACTAGGGGAGGGACTCCACTCATCCTATGCACACAGTGCCCTTGTGCCAAGGAAGGGGGCAGACAGGCTGCTGCTGAGCAGCAGAGCCCTGGCCACCCTAACCGCCCCAGTCACCTGGTCCAGGCAAGCCCCGCCACCGGGGTTGGTCTCCCTGACATTGCTCTGCTGTCCCTGGGAGTGCATGTTGTGGCTCGGCAGTGACCTACAAAAATCCCTGGTGTACTCCCTGGCTTGCTGGCTGGTGAGAAGCAGAGTAGAATTGAACTGAAATGCATTAATCTTGTGAGCTGATTCCTAACATCCAGCTCTCTCCTGAGACCCACCACTCCCATTCCCAGAGCCCCAGGTGACCCGGAGTTAACCCTTTGTGAGACGCACTGGGAGTGTTCCTGGGATGACACAGCAGTGCTCTGGGAAATTTCCATGAGGCGCCTGTGTGAATCTAACTCGACTTAGCAACGGCTTGGCTTTGCTGGAAGCCCAGATGGCGTTTTGTTGCGAGGTGCCTGCAGGATGGGCTTCCTGGCATGGCTGCATCCTCCTTGGGGTGCCAGGGACGGGAATTTCACTGCTGGTCACCCCCTGTGGGGGAGTAGTGCTGTGAAGAGGAGCTGTTGCTGCCCGCTGCTGACTTCGAGGCCGGTTTTGTTTGACTCAGAGACTGCTTTGTCCCAGGTTTTCTCCTCTCAAGCCTTTTCCATTCTGAAGGCAGGGGAACCCTTAGGTGCTCAGCAGTTTTGTCTGGGACTGTCTGGACCAGAAGCCAGTTAAACTGGTTTTCTTCCCCACTACCCCTCTGGACTTTCCTGATGAGCTCACCTCAGAGTCTGTGCTGTTCTTCCAGCCTGACCCAGAAAGGAGCTGATCTTGGTCCATATTTAAGGATAGTCTGTCCTGGTTCCGATTCCTCTTACGCACGTGGGGCTGTGCACAGGGAATTCCTCCGGCACGGCCAAGGCCTGTCATGAGCAGGAGTCAGACAGTGCTCAGAGAACGGCCTGACCTGATGCAGCCGAGCTCCATCTGGCCCTGTATCCTGTCTCCATCAGCAGCAGATGCTGGGGGAAGAGGAGAAGAACAGAATGAACGTGCAGTGATACTTTCTTTGTGCTTTCACCCTGCTCTGGTACATAGTGGCTCAGCGGCTTTCTGAGCACTCAGTCCTTCAGCTCTTTGGGGGGATTAATTTGCCTTTTCTTAATGAATTTCAGCCCTCCCGTGCCCGGGGGCTCTGCAACAGCATCCTGCAGCAGGTCCCTGCCACGCAGCACTGCTGTGTGTGGCTGTTTTCTCCGTGCGGGTGAAGGGGCATTGAATGGGTCCTCAGTCCCCTTCTCTGCCCTCTGTGGGGTCCTTCTACTGTGTCCATTTTCCCCTTTCAGCCTGTTTCTGGGCTGAAGAGTCATCATTTCCATGCTTATTTCTGACTTGAGCATCTTTGTGCTCCTGGTCCTGTATGATTCTCCAGTGTTCTCAGGGCCATCCCCATGCTCGTGTGTGGACCCGTTGGTGTTGTCTGCCTCCTACCCCATTTCTTTTCTCCTTGGCTGTCCTGCTTTTGCAGTGAGGCCATGAAATCCTCTTCCAGCCACATGGTACCTCCTGCAGTAAAGTGATATCACTCCAACCCCTTTTCCTCCCTTCCCAGCTCTCCCCAATGCTGATAGTTTTTTCAGGTGGGAGCAAGAGCTTCATGGAAACTCTGTGTTGGTGAGACATCCTTCTGCTAACATGCCCCAGTGTGTCCTTGGCTCCTTATGTGTCACCAAGGCTTTTGGCCCTCGGGGTTTGCAGCACTGCACTCACAGTGCAGTTGTGTTTGATTTCTGGGTGTCCAGGTAATAACTGAGGGAAGCAGGGAAATGTAACTTAAGTCATCTTTGCTAAGTGGAGTCTTTCTTGCAATGGAAAGAGGCTGTGGTTCCTGCTGGGAGAATTATTTTAATCCCTGTGCCTTCTCCCATTGTGGTGGGAACTCAGCTGCTCAGGAAGCATCCTTTCAAAGGCCCAAAACACTCGAGCTGAGGGTGAAATCCCTTAGTCCTTTCTGCTGCAGCCCTTGTCACTCCCAAGCCTTTTGCAGATGATGAGGAACTAGTCGGGGTCCAATTTTCCAGTGTTTTCATGGAGAAACAGGCCCCTCCAGCTGGGTAGCTGAGATCAGCAGCAGAGTGCCAGTTTCCCTGTCCTGCACTGAACTGCTAAGGCTTTTGGTTGCCCTACCAAGGTACTGAGCTCCAAAATTAGGTCCTGGGACCAAAAATAACTAAATTAAAACCTCTCAATTTTTCTCTCAACATGCAGAAAATCCCAGGGCTGGAAACCAAGGGACAGCGTGTGCCCAATTCTTAAGTAAAAAAGCAATTGCTCTCTGCTTGGTTTAATATTGCGGCATTTGCCAAAAGGGGCCTAATGTGGAAAACTACCTAGGTTAGGCCAGGTTGTGTTGGTAGCGCAGGGGTCTGAGAGGCCACCTTGTCCTCTGTTACCACAGCTGAATCCCATTGGTTTCCGTTGGCCTTATCCCTCTTTCCCAGGGGAGCCTGGTTGGCTGCGTGTCGGTCTCTCTCTCGGGAGACCTCTGAAGCCCAAGGTTGTATAAGCTCTGTGCAAACAATAAAGATCCCAGGGGTCTTTTCCGGACAGTAGTGTGTCCTGCTGTCCTTGACCTAAATATCCCAGGAGTAGTGAAATTTAGGCCCCTGGTGCCGGCGCTCCAACACTCTTCTGCAAGCTGGCAGTGGCATTTCAGCTTGCCTAATGTCAGTAAGTTGGTGCTGTCGAGCAGCTCTGTAAATAACTTGGGACTCAACAGGGAAGGCTAAAAGCTCTCCTGAGGAGAGCAAGCTTGGAAAAGAGCAAGGCTCTCCCCGGCAGGGAGAGGGCAGAGTGTCTCGGTGGGGCTGGTGGGACTCCAGCTGCAGAGGAAGGGGGTGGATTTGTTGGCTGGCTGCTGGGTCGAGCAGCAAAGGCGTTGTGTGGATGGTGCCTTAGGTACCTGGTAGTGGGAGCCTTGATCCCTTCCTGCTGCATCATCTGGGCCTGGTGACATGATGGCGTATAGGGGAGTGTGTCTTGAAGGACTTGATTTTTGGTTGTTGGTTCCGTCCTGGTGGTAAGTTGAAGCTTTGAGACTTCCTGAAGGTGAGGTGACCTTTGAAGTACAAGTCATATGAGGAGCAGCTGAGGGAGCTGGAGGGACTTAGCCTGCAGAAAAGGAGGCTCAGTGGGGACCCTCTCATTCTTGACAGCTCTCTGACAGGAGAGTGGAGCCAGTTGGGAATCTGACTCTGCTCCCAGGGAACAAGGGACGGGACAAAAGGGAACAGCCTCAAGTTGTGCCTGAGGAGGTTTAGGTTGGATATTGGGAAGATCCCTTCATGGAAAGGGCTGCCCAGCCCTGGCACAGACTGCCCAGGGCAATGATGGAGTACTCATCCTTGGGAGGGATCTAAAACGTGCAGATTTGGCACTTGGGTACATGAGTTAGTGGTGGCCTTGACAGTGCTGGAGAAACAGCTGGACTTGATGGTCTCAGAGGGTTTTTCCAACTGAAATAATTCCATGATTCCATGTTCCTTGTGATGCTGATGGTGGGCACTACAGGCTTGAGCCTGGGCTGCACTTCCTGGCTGGGCTGTGCCTCAGGTTTCACAGTGAGGGGGAAGGCACTGGCTTGCATTGTTCACTTTTTGTTTTTGAGAGCAGGACCACCAAGCTGCACAGTGCAATCCTGGAGGTGTGTGCTCAGGAACCCTGGGATAATGGGCCATGGGGAACTGTTGAACTTCTGCCCACTTTAGGGGTGAAGAAGACTTTCCAAAACTGGATTTGGGTTGTTCTCCAGCAAACCGAACACACCTGGGCTGGAAGAAATCCTGAGGATTGGGAAGGCCCTGGACCACTGCTGTGCTCAGGGCTGGAGCTTGCTGCAGCCAAGGAGCGTAGGAGAGGATCCGGTTGGATCAGAGAGGATCAGAGTGGATCCCGAGGCTTACTGACTGCAGTGCGACTCGAACTGTAAAGGAAGGGATTTGGCATCAGCTTGCTTAGTGCTGTGCCAGAGGCCTCATTAGTTGAAGTGCTCGTACAAAGAAGCCTTTGTGGAGCCCTGGGTGCCTCCTGGACCCCAGCGAAGGTCTGGGAGCTGCGGTCTGCGTTCTCCTACCACGGCGCTTCCCAGGCAGAACCCAGAGACAGAAAGTGCAACTGTCTTGATGTTTTGATGCCAAAAGATGTTAAATCTGGAGGTGGGGGGGAGGCTCCTTTGCAGCTTGCTTGCAGAAGGAGCACAAAGCTGGGATTTTCCATGCACACAATCCCTGCAGCTTTGGGAATGCAGCTTTCTGAAGAGGTTAAACCTCTGGCTTCCCTACCTGTTGCTACAGCACCCACACTGGAACCCTGAGGAGCAGAGGGCACACTTTACCCTCTTCAAAATCATCTTAGAAGCTGGTTCTTTTTTAGCTTTGGCTGTTGTCCAGCTCAAGCTGAAGCTTGGTAGCAGCTTTTTGTGGTGCACAGACCTTCCTGTGACTTGAAGCACTTTGGGTTCTCATCTGGAGGGCTAGTAGAAGTTCTGGAAATCTGTTTTCCAGTAAATCTGTATTCTATTGCGCATGCTGGTGTCTTTGGGTGAGCGTGGCCTTTCTGCAGCGATGCAGAATGGGCTGTGCCATCCCCCCTCCTGCTGCCCCCCTGCCTAGCTGGCACTGTTGGATGGTTTCTGCCCTGCTGGGCTGCATGCTGCCCCTTCAATGCTGGGAGGGCAGGATGCAGGTGTAGTGCAAGGTGCTTCCCCAGGAGGGAGTGGGGATTTGT
Organism: Vireo altiloquus; assembly: GCA_013396875.1. Classification (NCBI taxonomy): domain Eukaryota; kingdom Metazoa; phylum Chordata; class Aves; order Passeriformes; family Vireonidae; genus Vireo; species Vireo altiloquus. The sequence continues at coordinate 107,174 of VZRF01001866.1, forward strand.
GACGATGTGAAGGCCTGGAGGCTTCCAGGGGTCTGACGGGCCTCCCTAGGTGGATGACCCAAGTGTGGCCACGGCAGGAGGACGATGGCTGCTGACACAGTGCTGGTTCCCAGCAGCCCTGTGCTACCTGCAGCAGCAGTTTCAGGGGGACAGTTTTAGGGTGTGGGCTGCTCCTCTCATCCTTCCTCAATACCACCCTCCCTGATCTCTGGGGAGCCCAGTGAGGTGCTTTGAGCAAAGCAAAGCAAGCAAAGCAAAGTGAGCTATGGGCAGATCTAAATGAGACCACGGTGGGACCACAGCTTGCCAGGGATAGGGACCATCTCCCACCAGGCCTCAGGCCCTTACTCTGCTGGCACTGGGAGCTGCGCGAAGGCATCTGCTTTGGAGCCCCCAACCCCAGGGCAGCATTCCCAGCTGAGCAGGGGTGACCAGCTCTTGCTGCAGTGGAGCCAGGTGCCCCTGGCAAATACATGCCAGCGGCAGCTTCTCTCCTGAATGTGCTGGTGCCTCTCTTGAGTCCTCAAAGTGCTGGGGCCATAGGATTTATGATGCTGATGGATGTCGCTTGCTCTCAGCTGCTGTTAGGGAGCAGCAGCCTGGATCCAAATGTCTGCTGTTGCAGTAAATGCCGTCTGGATTGACAGCGTGCAGAGCATCTCCTAGCAGGCCCTGCTTTCTGCGTGTGGGTTTTGGTAAGGCATGCAGAGTGCCTGCTTTTTCTTTTCCTACTTGCTCTGAACTTCATTGTTACTCAATGAGTTCTTTCCACTCTTGGTAACCTGTCGAGCTTGAAGATGGTTTCATGTATCACCTAGGGCCTCTGACAGTGGTTACACATGGAGCTGGGGTGTTCGTCGTTGTCTGTCTGCTGCCAGGGTGACTCCATACACCATGCCCTCTGCTTGCCCACTCGAATGGCAGAAGTTCTCGTGGAAGGGAGAGGCTGTCTCTGCCAGTTAAGATGTGCTTGTGGGATCTGCGGGGTGTGTTGTGATGGCAAAGTGTAGATAGAATGGGACTGTTGGAAATACCTCCCTCAGGAGCAGCTTTGCATAAGGGAGTGGCTCTGGGTCTCCATTTCTGCCAATGCTGGGTTAGTTGCTTCGAAAGGTTGGTTGCCAGCCCAGCTTTTTCTCCACATCATCCCCTTTGGCATCGGCCAGTCCTTCTGTCCACCTTCAGCTGTGGCGGTTGTTTTTCTTCTCACCCACCTCCACATCTGGCTTGACATGTTTTCTTTAAAGCTGCCTAAATAATTCACCTTGACTAACAGGAAACAGCAGTGCCAGCTCTGGAGGAAGGTTTCTGGGAATGCCAGTGACTAGAGGGTGTCTGCTGTACTGGCCACTGAGCCGTGGCATTCTTGACTGCTAGATCCAGGTATCCTGGACTTCCTTTCCTGAGAGGGCAGAGATCCTGCCTTGGAAAGTTGAACTGCTCCAGGCTGAAAGGATCACTTTCATTAAGTTGTTCTGAAAATCCTTGGAATTTTTTCCTTCTTCTTACGGGAAAAAAAGAGGTCCATTGGGATTATGTTGTATCAGTTCCCTCCCATGACACTTTCCCACCTGTGCTCTTCCTCAGCCTCAGGCTACAGAATGGCTGCTCCCATGCTGCTGTGTCTTTTCCTCAACTTTTGCATGCTTATACCAAAACTCCTCAGTGAAGAGGAACTCTGTGAGCTGCCCTGCTTCTTCTCAGCTTAAACATTTACCAGATCCTTTGGTGTGTTTGATTCCTGGTTTGTGTCCAGCACTGCTTTCACAGAGCTGGTGCTGCAGCTGTTGAGCTCCAAAGACAGAAATGTGTTCAGCTGGGTGTCCGCAGAGCGAGGATTGCTGTTGCCATTGCTCAACTCATCGTGTGTCACCAACCCACGGAGCTGGGAATCCCAGGGTAAGAAATGCCCAGAAATCTGTGTATGGGGCTTGACATGCGGCTGAATCCTCAGATGTCCAGTGCGCCCGCCAGGGACAGCACTGTCAGGGGGTCTTGTCCCCTTGTGCTGCTGCTGAGGGTCTCACCCCGCATGTAGGGAGTGGCTCCAGTCCCAGGGACAGCGCAGCCGTGCTGCGCCATGTGGCTCTGAGGAGTGGGAAACAGATCGGCTGCTTCTCGACGGTGCATTGTTAAAGGTTTCACCTCCCCCAAAATGACACATTGCGAGCAAAAATAGAACAAGACAGAACACATAGACCCACCCCCACCATCCCCACCACCCGGCAGCCAAGTGCACGCGGTGCCAAACCCTTGGGTTTAAAAGCTGGTGCTTTGTCACCCTCCCTCCCCTCAGCCCTGCCACCACCTGCCCCAGCCCAGCAGGCATTTGGGCAGTCCGGTGAGTGACCGTCGCACCAGGAGCAGCCGTACTGCTGGGGCAGTCGCCACCCAGGCCACACTGTGTGCTGGATCTGGCCTCCCTCTTCACCTGGTAGGTCTGGGGATGGGAGCAGGAGCCGTGGTGTTGGTGCAGGAGGTTCTTTCGCCCGCTGCGCAGTGGTGTTCCTGAGACAACATGAGGGATGCCTTTGGCCAGGAGAGCCACCTCCGGCGTGGCAGCATGGCTTGGCCCAGCACGCTGTGAGCCAGAGCTGTCTCCTGTGAACGGTGAGGAAGCTGCCTCCCAGCCAAGGAGCAGGGTCCAATTCTGGAGTGCCACTGGCGTGTGCTAAGCACAGTTGGACCAGGCAAAGATCTGGTTGGAAAACCTCCAAGAAAGGAAGAGTTGCTCCAGGAGGTGGTAGAGCTGTCAGCCGTTTGTCAGCAGTGCCTAACAAGGCTGTGGCCTGCCTTCACCACCCTGGATCCTCCATGGCTCCAGAGCTGGCAGTTACACTGGCTACCCAGGTTTTGAGTCCCCCAGTGATCCTGTTCTGGGGTACAAAGCCCATTAGTTTCACGTGCATGGATTTTTAACACTGGAAACAGAGCTGAAGCAGAGGTTGGTGGTGTCTTGAGAAAACAGCTGGGGGGATTTGGACTGGATGTTGGGGAGGAGAGAAGTGGAGAAGTGATGGCACTGGAACTCACACCCCCAGGATGAGCAGCCATGGCTGGAGAGAGGTTTAGGCACGAAGGGGAACTTTTCCCCTTGAAGCTGGATGAGCAAGGCTGGGGCTGCAAGGCCAAGGCAGTGGGGCTGAGCTTGTCCAGTGAGCTGCACGTGAAGGCGGAGGTGGCAGTGACACATTCCTCTGTCACCCAGCTGTGCTCCAGTTACGGCACAGGAATAGCTCTGGAGAATGACAAAGGGACAGTCAGGCTGGCAGTAAGGCTGCTGTCACCAAAAATCCCTACAGAGGCAAGTTTTGCCTCAGTTTCCCTGTCACACAGTTACCACTGGCTGTGGGGCTGATGAATCCACTCATACCCTCATAGGCAGTGAGATTGCACTTGGTAAGCTCTGAGTGGGACTACAACATCCAGAACTGCCCAACTGGGATCTGCTCAGCCCCGGTGCTCTTCTGAGGAAGAGGAGGCACATCCAGGACAGACCTGGTGGCTTTGTGACAGCAACTGACTGCTGTATTTATACATGCTGAGGCCGTGTGGCATTTGCAGCTGGCGTCTCACCATGTGTGCTTTTGTACCAGTGGATTTCTCCCATCTTTGATGATCTGCATCTGCTCTTATGAGCCCTGGCTGGGCATAGGCCCACTGCCTCCTCCTGCTCCCTTTTGAATTTTTCCCAGGAAAGGCCTGGAGGGGAACAGCCATGGGGAAACGGCGGTTTGATGATTTGCGTCTGCTTCTTTCGTGATCACAGAGAGCTCCATACACTTGGAATGGCAACTCCCAGCTTCTCCCAGGTGTCTTGCTGGTAGGTTTGAGGTTTGGGAGGAGCCATGCTGGGCTGGCCACTGAGCTGGAAAGCCAGGCTTCTCATGGAGGGAGGTTGCAGAGAACTGAAGGGTGCTGCAGGTAGGACTGTGGGGCGTCGAAACCCCCTCCTTGGTGCTGCCCCTGAAGGTTGTGGAAGAACAGAAAAGGGCCCACACTGCTTAGAAGGAAACACTCTCTTAGGAGGAAAAAACCCAGCTGGGTTTAAAATAGGATCAGATATGTCCTTTGGTTCGCCATGTGGCCTTGCGGCCAACCTGGGGTGGAGGGCAGGAGTCCCATGAAACTGTGCCATGCCTGGTCAGACTGCACGGGTACAAGTCCTGTGAGGGCATTTAACCTGCCAACCTGCAGGGCTGCACACAGACCCTCCTCCCTGCCGGGGGCTGATGCAGGGTGGTCTCTGAGACACTTGAGCCTTGAGAGCCAAGGTGGGTGCCACCGCTGGGCTGTCCCTAGGTGGGGAACAGGGGACACATGAGACAATGCCTGGGGACATGCCTCAGTATTTCAGCATGTTTGCTTCCCACGGGGATGAGCGCGGGGCCCTGAAGACCCTGTCACCACAGCCCCTGGTTGCCTGCACTGTTCGGCTTCTCGCCCTCCAGCCTGTTTGACTCCTACAGTCTGGGGGCGGTTGGGAAGCGACAGCTGGAGCCAACGCACCAGCCCGGTGCGCGCTGCCATGCCAACCCTGTTTCCATGGCAATGGGCACCCAATGGGCGACTGCCAGGCAAGGCCAAAATGCCCGAAAAATGATGCGATGCCCCCTGAAATGGCCAGCTGAGGCTGGGAGCCTGTGAACGCTGCCAGTCCCGGTACTGCCTCCAGTGCCTGGGAACAGATCAGAACCACGTCGGGCCACAGGTGTAACAGGGCAGGTGAAACCCTTGGTGCACCCGATGAAACCACAGAGAAAAAAGAAAACAGGGAGGTGTGCACAGCCATGTTGACAGCCCCCTCTGACCATCTTACAGCCTAATTTAATTTAAATAGATGGCTCTTACATAACCCTCAGGGCACCGTGCTGCTGGAGCCAACCCCACCCCATACTAGTGAGGGCCCCCTGGAGTGGGGGTGCCAGGAAGGCAGCGGGACACAGGAAGATAGGCTCCCCAGGGCTGTCTGTGCCCTGGGGCTGCTCTTCACCAGCCCCCCCTTTACATAAGTCCGTGAGCCCCATGTTTATCCAGCTCTACATTGAAGCCTAGGTGGATATCAAAACATTTTAAAATAACTCTGCCTTTTGTTAGCACCACAGCTATCTTTAGAAGAGGTTTGATTTTATTTGAAAGCCCTCTCTGTAAGGGTTCAGTGGAATAGATCTCCAGCCCAGCAGTTTAAAGGGATATGGGTGTGGTGATCTCCTTTCTTGGCTGGAAACACTGTATTGATTATTGCTTATCGATCTGATAAACTCCGTCTTACCCCTGCAGCCATCTCCTCAGCTTTTCTCAGATTTCCACAGCTGGAAGGGGCAGTGTTGTGCTCAGAGTGTTGCTCATGATTCACTTGTCCAGGCACTCTGGGATGGCTCTTAAAGCATCCCGCTCTGCAGCTCCATCACCTCCATGTTGCCAACTGCCCTGGTCATAACAGCTGCTGCTTTTCCCAAACGTTAAAATCAGGGTGAGGAGAATGAGTGCTGTGTTTTCATGGTGAACTCAGGTCACAGCCATAGGCTACCACCTCTGCAGCCAGGACAGTGGCTTGGGGGCCAGGTCACGCCCAGCACATGCCAGTGTCCTGGCTCCAGCTGTGATGGGAAGTGAAAGGAATGAGGAACTTTATGTGGAGCAGAGGTGCACAGGAAGGTGCCCTGGGCCCACTGGGGGCCAACTCTGCACCTTTTGGGCAGCCAAACCATTGTGTGTCTCACCAGTTGTCTTTTCAGCAGCCTGACTGCTGCTGCAGCACACTGGGGAGAGGGGACTGAGTCACCCACAATGGGCAGGGTGGCTCTGGTCCCTCTGTCCTGTGGCTGCCAACTTGGACCTGCTCCCTTCCATAGAACCAGCAGTGAGGGAGAGACTGGGCAGGAGCCCAGCATTGGAGATGCTGTAGGAGGGTCGAGCAGAGGCTATGCCCTCCTGTTTGGTTTCTTGCATCCTGCTCTCAGGCTTCCTGCCCTCTCCAGGCTCTGATCTCTCTGACATTTAACATGTCACCCCCTTTCTCCCCTCACCAGGAGACAGGAGCAGTTCCAGACAAACCCCGACAGCTACAATGGAGCTGTGCGAGAGAATTACACCTGGTCCCAAGACTACAGCGACCTGGAAATTAAAGTGCCTGTGCCCAAGCACATTGTCAAAGGCAAACAGGTAAAGTGGTGTTAGTGGTGTCTCTTTAGCATTTGCTTTTCCATCAGGGTGCCCAGCTTTCCTGGGAAACTGTGTTTAGAGCGGAAAGGCTCCTTGTCCTTTGTACTAAAGGACCAGGGTGTGGTTGTGCCTTTTTCTCCTGTGTGAGTCTAGTGGGGACTGAGATCCCAGCCTGTCTGTGGTCCTATTGTGCTGCAGTATCCTCTGCTCCATCCCAGCTAGGTTCCCTGCCAGCACCCTTTCTGTGCTTCTTCTCTCTGCTTCTACTACCTATGTACTCACGTGTGGGTTTTGGAGCCTGGTTGGGGATGGATGCCCTTCCTCAGTTGTTCCTCTGGCTCTGCATGTCTTCTGCCTTCTCTTTGGAAGCAGGAGCTGCTGGAACAGCTCCTCTGGCACCGGGGAGCTGGATCAGGCACAGCCCCTGTGTGGCTTGACCTGCTCTAGATGGAAGGGAGCCGGCCTGTGTGGAGGCTGAGGGCCAGCCCCTCCCCATGGCTGGCTTCATGCACAGAGAGGTCTCTTTGGCTCAGGCAGGAACTTCTCTGTTCTGCTTGTGGTCATGTTGCTTTTCCTGCACTACTTCTGTTCCCTCCTGCTCAGGGACCCAGAAGGAGTGTGCCCATGGCTGGCCTTGGTCAGACCTAGAAGTTTGAACTCTTTCCTAAGTGCTCCCCTTCCCTCTGTATTTTTCCATTTAGGAAGCCTGTGCTCCCCCACCTCCTGCTCTCCTCTGCTTCCAGGGCGGCTGAAAGGAGCACACTGGAGTTTGTCACTGGCTTCAGCCTACACAGCTCCTCAGCATGCCAAGGAATGTCACTGGCAGCAGCAGCAGCAGCCCGGGTCGGAGGGGTGAGGGGGCACATGGCTGCCACAGGCACAGCCGGGCACCAGGAAGATGCATCTCTCCCAGCGGGTCTCTGAATCAAACCCAGGCTGTTTCTTGAAAGGATTCTGGGGTGTCCAGATGGATATTCCATCCCTCTGCATCACACTTCAATCATGAATCCTCTCCCTGCCTGGGGAAGTTTCCTCCATGCCAGGGAAGTTGTGTCCTTGCCAAAAACCCCACATAGGGCTCTGTCTGCTCCATCCTCGACCATGGAGAGGTTCGGGAGCCTGCAGGAGCTCACAGGAGTGGAGACAAGATATGGTTTCCTGACCTGCCCTTGGGTCAAGACCGTGCCGTCACTGTAGAAGAGTCCCTGGACCTCAGAGCGGGCAAAAGGGGTTTCGAGACACCCCATGCTGGTGCCTGTGGCATGGCTCTACCTACGCTTGCCCCAGTATCTGCCCACACTGCCCTCTTGAAGCAATTGGTTGTTCGGATGCTGGACTTCCCTTCTCCTTGCACTCTGTTTCTAGGTGTTTTGTTCATCCATCCTTCTCCGGGCTCCTCTTGGCAGCTGAATTTCCATTTCCAAATGATTCTATATATGCCCAGTCTTGGGGGAATGGGAACAGAGAAGCTGGGCCTTGGGGTAGAGCAGGAGGACTCAGAGCAATTTAAAAGCTCCATGGACTTTGAACATGTTGTTCCTGGGTACCTGCACAAGAGCAACATCCCCCTGCATTCACACAGCTTCATATTTTAAAGAAATTACCAGATTTTTGGCTTCTGCCTGCCAAGATTAAAGATTAAAAATCTCCCCATTTAGTCCCTGGGCTCAGAGTGCCCAACTCTATGGCTGCTCACAGTCTTTGTTATGACACTTTTTGGGATTCAGGCTGTTGCTATGGCATATTTTTGCTCTGGTGAGCTTAAGGTTTTCTTATGTGGAGCTCAGATGTCCTTGGAGCAGGAATGGGCGATTGGGTAGGTGGGACCATCTCCCTCTGTGGTCCCCAACTCTCTGATCTGCTTATGGGCGCAGCAGAGGCCCATGGATCTGAGCGCTTAAATAGAGATAACGACTCCAGGACTCTCTCTTTGCTGGACTCAGAGGAGACAAGCTTGATTCCTCTCTCAGTTTGTGTTTGCTTGTTTGAGCTGTGTGGGTGGGCGTGGGCATTCAGTGTGCACAGAAATCACTGTGGCAGAAAGGCCTCAGCACACAGACGAGAGCTGGCTTTCCTTGGGAGCACCCAAGTGTTTTGGGGAGCAGAAGTGCTCGCAGGGAGCGCATGGGGAGGGACAAGCAGCTTCAGAGCTGCCAGACTGCTGCGGGTTGCTCTTGGCCTTCCCCCAGCTGTGGGCTGTCCACAGGTACCGCACACGAGTCCCCTCAGACACGTCCCTCCATGCACGGAGGGACAGGACTCTCCTGCGGGGCATGTGCTGCCGCTGTCCTTACTCCTGGGGGGCTGATGTGCTGGGTGGGACCTTCTTGCTAGGTGCAGGTAGAAGCAGGTGTTGCAATTGGTTCTCATGCTGACTGCTTGCACAGCAAAGTGGCAAGGTGAAGGTTTCCCAGTTTGGATCTCTTCTTCCATTTGGGTTTCTCTGCTCCCTCTCCCAATGCATGGCTGGTCCCAGAGCTAAAAGGAATCCCTCGGCCCCTCCAGATATCTTGTGCAGCCATCTGTGAATAAAACCCCTCTCACATTTGGTTGTTCTTGTCCATGTGGATCCCGCAGACACAATGCTGCGCCTGTGTCTTCCATGTCTCCAGCTTCACCCCTGGCCCTCCACAGCCCAAAGAATTTCCCCTGAGAAGGTGACTTGGGAGTCACCTTGGTTTTTCCCCTTGGCCCTTTCTGGGGGCCCTGTAGCATGCTGGGAGCCCAGCATCAGTATCTGTGTCCCTGCAACCAGGGACCTGAGCAGATGGGGGTAATGGAGGGCAGAGCCCCATGCCCATGCCTCGTCTCTGCAGTAAGGCCTCAGCACTGGTCTGGAGGGAGCTGCTCCATGGAAGGAGCACCTCCAGGGCAGCTGCTCTTGTAGAGGCTGTCCACAGCCACATGCCAGGTGACAGCCTGTTGGCCTCTCCCATCCTCACATCCCTTCCCCGATCCCCTGTGAGCGTGGTCCTGCTCCCAGCCATTCACACTGGAGCTCAGTCCCGTGTCGTCCTGCGCCATGTGTGCTGGGCCTCCTCTGCTCCTGCTGGAGAACACAGCAGCTTCGGGGGCTGTACCCGGGTGACATCAGTCAGACACAGCTGCGGTGCCCTCCCTGGCTGGAGCAGCTCTGCCTGTCTTCTGCCTGTGTGGAGCTAGTGAGCTGCTGGAAGTCTCCTAGGTAATGGATAATGTAATAACATTTCAGATGAGATCTGCAGAGCAGGAGGAAGATCTGGGGGAACTCTGGGAGAGAATGCAGGCAAATCTCACTGCAGTCTCCTCCTCTCGGGCCAGCGCTGGGGGCCACAATCCTGCCCCTTCCCAGCCAGGTCCTCCCTACATCCCCTGGCTTGGCACAGGCTCTGCTGGCGGCACCTCAGGGCCAGAGGGGACAAGAGAGAACATATGGTCTCTACAGAGACCTAGGGTACTGCGTGCCTGTCACAGCCTGCCTCTGTCTCCCCAGGGAACAGCCATGTCACCTGCATGGCAGGTCGGAGCAGGGTTCCCCATATGGCTGCTGTGGGCGGGAACTGGCCCTGTTCCTGGGGACAGAGCTGCCCTGTAGCAGGGAGCCGGGAAACCGTGCTGCAGCATTCCTTCTGCACGCGGCCCCTCCTCGCACACCCGATGGGAGGCCTGGGCCGAGCCCAGGGCTGGCTCCAGCAGTGAAAGCAGAGCCAAGGAGCATGCTTTCAGCATGGTGCAGCAAAGAGGGGATGACCTGCTGCAGCCGTAGTGTAGGAACCCCCAAATTGCCCCTGCTCAGCTATCAGGATGGCACACATGCCCAGCTTGTCACAGTGATGGACAGGCACGCCCCTAAAGAGCTCTCTCACAGCAAGTAGGTGCCCAACTTTTGAGTGCTGTGTGGAGGCCTGTAGCATTACTGGTCTTCTTTGTGGGGAAACTGAGGCACAGGGTAGAACCAGCTGCCTTGAATCCTTCAAGGGCCTTCCCAGTTGCTGGACTGTAATGCTTTTCCTTTCCTGGAGAGGTTCCCTCTCTCCTCCAAACTGTCACTGTTTGCTATGAGAGAACAGTGGGATTCCCACCCTGCTGCTGTAGGCAGGGCTGGAAGCTCTTTTGTCTTTCATCCCCTGCAAGTGCACTTGACTCCAAACCCCAGTTTACACAGTGAGATGGCAAGCAGGAGCCTTCCAGATTATTGTCTCTCTCTTTGTTTCCAGGTGTCTGTGGATATCAGCAGTGGTGCGATTCGCGTAGCGGTGCTGGAAGGAAGCAGCCAGCACGTCCTCATGGAAGGGAAACTCACCCACAAGATCAACACGGAGAGTTCCCTGTGGAGCCTGGAGCCTGGGAAGTGCGTTTTGGTAAGGGTGGTCTACACCAGTTGTGTCTCCTTGGCTCGCAGCTCTGCCACGCCTGACCTAGGAAACTGGAGCAGCTGGAAGTTTGAGCCAGCTCTGGATGTGTCTGGCTTTGCCTATCCAACGTCTGGCTCATACTGCCCTTGCCTGTGTGCCGTGCCTTGCCTCCTACTCCTGAGTTGTCTGCCAGGGTGCTGGCTGGGCAGCACATCTGTCAGGCTGGGCAAGGGGGTCCCCAGCTCCAGCTGTGGGCGGGCAGCACAGCCATTACTTGGACCTGGTCACTGTCCTCAGTCCCAGTGCTGCTCCTGCACACTTGACCTTGCTGACTCTGCCTTCCAACTCTCCCGGCCCCACTCCGACCCCGGCATCTTGGCAGGTGCCTGTTCCCCACCATTCCTTTCTGTCTTGCCATGGGATTCCTACTTGCACTGTCTAATGTGGACACTGTGGCTCTCCCTCTTGCCTCCAGCAGGCCTGTGCTTTGCTGTGTGCCTGCTGTCCCAAATCATCCCTGTCAAGGTGGTCTGAGGGCTGCTAGTGCCCAGCTGTGTATTACTGGCAGGTTCCCAGCCCCAAGCCTCATTTCTTATGTGCTCCAGATGTGCAGGCTGAGGGTGTGAGCTGAGCCACGTTCACACCTGGAGCTGTTACGGGAGTTCTGCCCATCACCCTGGGATCTTGGGTGTCAAACAGTTTCCAAACTTCTGTGCCAATTTGGGGGCCAGGATTGTGCTAGGAGAGGGATTTTGCTACCTGTGACCATCTTTGCCCTATCCTTTGCCACCCAGAGGCTTTTCCAGGAGAGTTTCAGGAGTCCCAAGGCTGTTGTGAGACCCAGGAGGGGGCACACACTGTCCCTGGGAGGGAGGGAGCTGGCTCCAAGCCTTTCTCCCTGTGGCACAAGGGTGGCAGCAGATGAGCACCAAAATCCAAGCCCCCACAGTGGAAAATGGAGTGGGAATGTGCTGCCAGAGTCAGGAATCCCATGGATGGTGTGTGGGGAGGCTGTGCAGTGCCACTCGACCACTGCTGATCTGCAGGGACATACCTTGAGTGACAGGCTGGTGCCAAAAGAGTGAGGTCCCTGCAAGGGAGAGGAGCTTCTCTGATTCTGCCAGGACATTGAAGGGATATGGTAGTGGCATCTTAACCTGCACTTTGTAAATATTCATAAACATCTTGAAAATTAGCTTATCTGGGACAAAGAAACAATCCTGGAAAGCTATAAACCCATTGAAGAGGAGGTGGCCCAATGGGTGGCTGCTGCATAGTGTGGATGGAAGTCTGGAAGTCCCCAGTGGGTGTTCCCAGAATCAGCAAGGAAGGCAGTGTCTCTTCAATACCCATCAGAGGCTGGGAATGGCGCGGGTGGAGCAAGACTTGGTGCCTCTTGGAGCGGCCGCGGACAGCGTGGGGAGCAGAGTGGGCCCATCACCTCCAACCCCTGAGCTGGGTCTTGCCTCGAATAGCATGAACCCAGGCTTGTGAGGATCTCCAGCTGGCTGCCAACATATTGATGGTGGGATGAGATCTCGCTTGAAGAATTGTAAGGTAACTGGAGCAGAGTGAGTAATTCTCGCCCAAGAGCATCTCCTTTTTCATGTGCTGAGTAGCCAGGAGTGGTTTGTGCCTCCTCCCGATTCATTCATCAGGGGACACCCACCCTTGTGGGAATGCATTGCTTCATTCAGTGCCTGGATGGGGCCATTGGGGTTTGTTTGGAGCTTATGGGGCATATGGACCTTTTCTGTGCCCCAGTTTGTGCATCGCTGTGTGAGCTCCAAATGCAGCAGTTGGGCTGTCTCCCTCCTGCAAGGTGCTGCAAGGTGCCGCCTGGCTTCCCTCTGTGCAACCCAGGGATGGCGTTCCCTAGCAGAATGTGGATGTAGCCAAAACTGAGCTCACCCAGTGCCAGTGCCAGGGCTGTCCAAGGAGATCCTGCCTGCCTTGAGGACTGCTTGGGGCACCTTGGTGGCCCTGTCCATGCTGTGTGTTCGTGGTCTGTGAATTGAGGCAATCCCTGCAGCAGAACTCTATCTTTGCACCCAGGAGGTGGAATCTCTCTTGCTTGGTCCTGCCTGTCTGAAAAGGTCTCAGTTTTGTGCAGAGAGGCCGTTGAGTCCCATGGCCTCGTGCAGGATGTGTCAGGGATAATGAAGATCCCCAGATTCTTCAGGAGGCTGCTGTAACAGCTTTTTCGCTGTCCTCAGCCTCCCTGGCCTCCTCACGGCTCCCTTCTGGGATGCTGTTCATGGCTGCAGCATGAGCAGACTCCCTTCTCCTCCAGCTCTTAACCCTAGGAAGATTATTTTGCCTTACAACCTGTCCTGGCTCTGCTTCCCCAATCCTGCCTGGTATTCTTATTCATGTATCCTTTTCATTATGTCACTCACACTCCAGCAACCCCAGGACTCCCCTCACTATCATTCAGAGACCACTCTGCCTTCCCCCTCCTGCTCCATGGAGTTCTTCCAGCTGGAGCCCAGCCTGACACCAACATGTTTCTCATCTCATCCTTTGGCACACCCATGTGCATGGCAGCAGAATCCAGCTGGCATTGTTCTGCAGTGGAGTGCTCTGCTGACGTGGGGCAGGGGCCTGTCCATGCCTCCTGCTCAGGATCATGTCCCAGGATCGTGCCCCTGCCTGTGGCATGCCGCACTGTACCCTGGTCCTGGGTGTCATCCCTGTGCTCTCCCTTCTCCGTCACACCCGCTCGCTTGTTGAAAGCGAGATTAAAATAACCTCGCTGTTTTTAGCAATCCCCACTGGGTGTTGTGCACAACTCCTTTTGGTATTATTTTCGTTGTGGAGGATTCTTCTCCCATTCCTTTTCTTTTTCTCTTCCTCTCAGCCTTTGTTTTCCACACTTGGGCTTTTGTCAGCAAGTCCTGCCTTGAACATTTATTACGGTCTTGGCTTGTCATCCCGTGAGCCACGAGGCTGAGGGGATACGACTCAGTGGTCCTCAGCCCTGCCCTCCACATACTGCTGAGAATGGCACTGCTGTCTCCTCTGTCCCCCTAAACACCTCCCAATGCCTTTTGGGGTGACTTTGGCTGATGTGGTTCCAACAGGAAAGCAGGCAGGGGGAGGTTGTCTTCCCAAGACCTACTTATAGCTCTTGGCAGCATCTCTCCAGCTTTAACAAGGTATTTGGGATCAGAGAGGAAACCTTGTGCTACTGTAAAGCCCAGCACCGACAATGAGGGGTTGTGACCTTCCCAGTAGGGTGTGGAGATGGGACATGACGCTGTGTCCATGCCAGTGACAGCTGTCACTTGCTGGAGGATCTCTCCTGCTGAGTGTCCCATTGTTCCTGCAGCAATCCTCCTTGCATTCCATCATTACCATTTCCAGAGAATGGCCCATCCCAATGTGGCTGAGAGCTCATATCTTAGCTGGACACCAGCTGTGGGAAGTGAGCGCTTCAGCATGAGGACACTGCCAGCTTCAGATACAGCATTGTCTTCTGCAAACTCCTTCTCCTCAGGCCACCATTGCAGAAGCTCTTCCTGCCTCCCTGTGCACCCCAAAAGACTCAGATGGGCTTTTACCCCAGTGAGACCCACCAGGCAGAGCCAAAATCTGGCTGAGGGCACAGGCACACTGCAGGGACCTCATCCTTTCTCTGGCAAGTGGCTCTCAGCATCTCTGGGGCCCAGGGGGATCAGCCAGAGCTGTTGGCTGGAAAACTGGGCAGGAGTGTCAAGTGCAGGCGCAAAGCTTTGCCTTGTCTCGAAGTGCGAAACATAATGAGGTCGGCGTTTGTCCTTGTGGAAGAAGCCGTGCTCCCTCCTGGAGCCCCTCGGGTTTCCGAAGCTCTCCCCAGCGGTGCTCACAGCTTGTGGGGGCCTGTCAGCTGAGTGCCAGAGCCTCCTCCGTGGGCGGGCGGGNCAGAGACCTGCCATGGCCTCTCAGCTCTCCCTTACCTCCACCTTTGGGCATCCAAAGTGCTTGTGAGGGGAACCAGCTGCATCTCCATCACCACCAGCTCTCATAACCCAGACACTCAGCCAAGCAGGGATTGGATCCATAGAGGGCATCAGCAGTAACTGTCTTGGAAAGTGACCTATGTCTGTATCCTCTATCCTGGAGGTGGAACCTATCTGCAGCAAGTCCTACAGCACCACCTTGAACCACGAAACCACAGACTCACGGGGGTAGTGACCTCTGCCCTGGCCCATGGGCATTTTAGAAACTGGGGCTCACTTGGAGTGAGTCTCACTTTGACATCTTTCCCCCTGGAATAAAGAGGGATGAGCGGATCGCCCCAGGCAGGCTGCAGAGGTGTGCAGGTGGTGTCAGGGTGCCAGTGAAGGAAAGGGGTTTGGTAGGGAAGGGAGGGGAGATGGGTTTCCATCCCAGATGCTCCAGAATGGGTTTTCCATCCCCCAGTGCTGTGGGATGAAGTTGGGGTGATGCCTGAACTCTTCCCAACACTTGTCCGTCCCTCTGCCAGCAAGTTGGCTCTGGTAGGGATATACCAAGCCATGCATGCTTCACAGCAATGCCATGGGAGCATGGCTTGTGCTGGAGCCTCACTAGGGAAGCTCACACTTTGCCTGCAGCACCACGGGGACATCCCTCGTGTTCCAAACCATGAGGAGCCTGAAGGGTGCTCCTGCTGCAGGTGTGAGACAGTCGGGGCTGCTACCCCTCCACTTCACTTCTTGTTTGAGGGGTGATGTTCTGGGGGCTCCTCCATTCCCCACCTGCCCACCCAGGGTTGGGAAGCCCAGGAGCAAACCCTCACTGGCTCTCCCTCCTCTCCAAAGTGGAACTGTGCAATTAAAAGGAGAACAAGCATGCCTGTCTAGCTGGAAAAGCTAACGCCTTCCCCAGGCTGGAATATTTTACGAGCTCTGCTCTCCCAGAAGGATTAAACCCCAGCCACCCCCTCCTGTATTAATTGGTTCCTTTTCTTCACACCGCAGAGAAGCCTGGCTCCGTAACAGGAATGGCTGTCCGTGTTCTCCCCTCCGGAGCCATTGAGCTTCCAGGGAGGTTTGAGTAAATTGTATTGTCTGCCTTTATTGATGATTTTGCAGAGGCCGACGAATGCCATAAATCTGCCCTGCTGCTGGGATTAGTGCTAAAATAACATGGGAGGAAGCAGCCCACTCTTCCTGGAAAAACAAAAAGCAAGTTGGAGTTCCCGTTGTGGGATGCCCTGTGCTGGCCCCAGCACAGCCCCGCTGGCCAGGCAGCTCTGTTCAAGGCACTGCCATCAGGGATGCCTGTGACTACAGCCAGTGGCTTTTCCCAGTGAGGATGTTGGCTGGAGCAAGGAGATATCCCCTCTCCTTGTCCATCCCTCCAGGGCTGCTGCTGAGCTGCGGTGCCACGGGAAGCAGGTGCCGGCAGTCAGCGCGGGTGGCACAGAGCAGCAGATGATACATCCTTGCCTCCTTTGCCACCCATGCTGCCGCCCACCGAGCCAGTGCCAGGGGAGCTGAGGCCAAGGTTAGGGAAAGGCAAGATGGCTGCACTACCACACCTGGAGTCCTGGCCCCACACTCCGCCGGACACAGCCTCCTTGTCTGACAGTCCTGGGCTCTGTCACTCTTGTCAGCCATGCAGCCCCAAGCCAGCGTCACCCCTAGGCAGGCACCGCTGGGGGACACTGATCCTGACTTTGAACCATAGCGCGGGCTGAGATTTCATCCCCAGGGCCTGAGCTGGGGCTCTGGGGGCCCGCAGCAGGGTTGTGCAAAGCCTTTGGCTGCCGAGGGAGGGAGGCACAAGCATCCCTCCCCCTCTGCCAGCTGTGAGGCTGGATCAGAATGAGCTTGGCTTCCACTCGTGGGCAAGCCCATGCTGCTGTCAGCACAGCTGCGCTCTGCATCCCTGCTGTGGAGCTGTGAGGTGGGCAGGGGTGCCACATTCTGGGCAGGACAGGGGCTCCTCTCTCCATTCGCTGACCTACGCCTTGTTCCCAGATCAACCTGAACAAGGGGGACGAGTACTGGTGGAATGCCATCCTAGAGGGCGAGGAGCAGATCGACATTGACAAGATCAACAAGGAGCGCTCCATGGCCACGGTGGACGAAGAGGAACATGCTGTGCTTGACCGTCTGACCTTTGACTACCACCAGAAGCTTCAGGGCAAGCCCCAGAGCCATGAGCTGGTAGGTGCTGGCTACCCTGTGCCACCAGCCCAGCCTGGCCCTCCCACCTATCCTTCAAGGGTCCCATCCCCAGGAAAAGGGGCCCCATGGCTCTGCTCCATCTCAGAACTCCTCTTCACAGTGTCCTCCCACATTAACATTTGGAGGCTGTGAGGTTCTGCTGATCGATCTTTTGCCATGCACTCCTGTCTTCCCTTTCCGGGCACCTTGGCAAGTGCCTGTAAGCCCAGACCCCCCCATACCATGGATGAGCCCCACATCCCTGTGCCTCTCTGCCAAGCTGGCCCTGCTCAGGGACGGACCCACATGGGTCTGGGCTCAGCCCGGCCCGGGAGCTGCCTGGTGCTGCCCTGGGTGCTGTCTGTCCTTTCCCAGGCAGCGAGGGGGAGCACAGAGGTGGTGTGTGCCCGTGGCAGTGGCTGCTGCCAGTCAAGGAGGAGGGGGACTGCTACCCACACCCCCTCCCAGGGGTCAGGTGGCCACGCAGCCCCAACGCCTGTGGGATGAGCGGCACGGGAGAGCAAGGGGTGTGGGGAGCAGCATGGGATCACCCCAGGCTGACGGAAGCCTGCCACCTCTTTGCAGAAGGTGCATGAGATGTTAAAGAAGGGCTGGGACACCGAGGGCTCACCGTTCCGCGGCCAGAAATTCGACCCTTCCATGTTCAACATCTCCCCCGGCGCCGTCCAGTTTTGACAGTGGCAAAAAACAACTGAAAAATAAAGCAGGGAGAGGAGACCTCCCCACCCTCGGATGCCCACCAGGACCCTCACACTCAGCGCCAGTGCCTGGGACTCACTGATCCACGCTGCCAGCACCCATCCATGCTGTGAGGGGAAGCCTGAGGAAGCGGGCAGATTTACATCCTGTCACCATGGCAACCTGGGCACCAGGACCCCTCCTCCCCTCCCTTCCCCTCCCCTTGCTTCGCGCTGCCGACGCTCCGTGTTTTTCTGGATTAGGGGGAGCGCGTTGGGTCGCGTTGGGTGACATAATTATTATTTTTGGTGGGTGAGGATACTGCTTTTGGTGTTTCTGGGGATGTGGAGCCCTCCCTGCCCTGGCACTGGGCAGCTTTGCCCCTCGCAGGTGGAGATGGGTGCTGGGTACGGGCAGTGGGGATGGGGAAGCCTGCCCCTGCCTGCCTCTGCCAGCACCCTGCCCACCTGGCACCCCCAAATCTCCTCGCCAACCCCACTCCAGGGTATCCCAGTGGGGCTGTGCTGCCCTCTACCCAGCTCTGGGGGGAGGCTTCCTCCTGGCTTCCCCCTCCTTCACCTCCTCACTGGAGGGTTGTCAGGACACCCAGGGGTGGGCAGAGACCACAGCCATCCCCCAGGGTTTGCCTCCCCTTGGTCAGGGAGTAGCAGGCGTGCTCCCCACAGCACTGGCGTTTGAGGGGGCTGCAGACCCACACCTCATAGCCAGCAGCTGGGCAGGAGCCTCAGAAACATACAGGTTTCCCTGGCATGGTACTTAGGGGTCTTGAGAGTGGGGACTGCCTAGGAGAGTAGGCCCCACCTGTGCCCAGCCTGGCCCTCGCAGCTTCCCACCAGCCCTCCCCCCTGGGGTGTGTGGGCTGGAGGTCCCTGGCCATCGCCTTGTCCAGTTCCCCACCCCTCAGCCACGGTTTGCAATAAACACGTCTCACCGTGGGGCCTGTGAGTGATTCGGTGCCATCCCTGGGGAGATGAGTGTGCCCGATTCTCCACCATCACCTTGCTTATGGGACAAGGACGGGGACACCCAGCAGGATGCCTGCGGTGTCTGTCTGCCAGCACGGGCTCTAGACATTGGGGTGGATGTCACAGTGGATATGGGATTCCTGGGGGAGAGTGGAATTTGGGGGCCTTTCAGGGTGTGGAAATAGGATTCCTGAGGGTGGAGGGAGTGGATTTTGAGATCCCTGGGAGGGGCTAGTTATAGAATACCCCGAGGAGGGCTGGATTTATGGGTTACTTGGGCGTAGGGATGTTGGAATGTGGGATCCCGGGGAGGCTGGATTTTGGGGTCCTTGGAGTGTGGTATGAGATCCCTGGGCAGAGGTGCTGGATTTTTGTGTCCTTGGGGCGGGGGGGTGGATATGGGATCCCCAAAGGCTGGCTAGGTTTCACATGGTGGGCGCTTTGGGGGTACCACCCCCGAGGTGTCACCCACCGCTCTCTGCCGGTGCCGGCATCTCCCGGTGCTGATGCGCACACCGGGCCCGCGGCCCCCCCNCCCCGGCCCTGGGGCTGCTGGTGGCCTTCAGGGTGGCCTTTTGTGTGTCCCCCGCACCGAAATCCACCCCCTCGTT
>VZRF01001866.1:153354-164870 GCA_013396875.1 Vireo altiloquus
ACAACCCGGCCGTCGGTCCCCAGCTCTCCCAGTCCAGCCCAGTCCCCACCAGTACAGCCCACTCCCGGCCCCCGGCCCGCCCCGTACAGCCCAATCCCGGCCCCCGGCCCGTCCCGTACAGCCCACTCCCGGCCCCGGCCTGCCCCGGTACCGACGCTGCGGTCGAGGCTCAGCGCGGGCGGTGCCGACGGGGCGATGGGCGCGACCCGGAAGTGGAAAAGCGGCGCCGGAAGTGCCCCGGACGCTGCCACGGGACTCCTCCCGCCCTGCGCACGCGCGGGGCTCGCTCCGCCCCCTCCGCCTTCTGACCAATCACCGCCCGCCTCCTCTCCTCCCCGGGCTCAGCCGCGCGACCAATCAGAGCCGCTCTGGCGCCGTGGGGCGGTGCTCGTTCCTCAGGGCGGCCAGCAGGGGGCGCTGTGCCCGACCGGCGGGGCCACGGGGCGGGGCCTGCTCATCCCTCCCGCTGGGGGGCGCTCGTCCCTGTGTGAGGCGGGAGTGCTTTGTGGGGCTGGGGTCACTGTGTGGGATGGGGGTCACTGTGTGGGGCTGGGGTCCCTGTGTGGAGTGGGGGTCCCTGTGTGAGGCGGGAGTGCTTTGTGGGGCTGGGGTCACTGTGTGGGATGGGGGTCACTGTGTGGGGCTGGGGTCCCTGTGTGGAGTGGGGGTCCCTGTGTGAGGCGGGAGTGCTTTGTGGGGCTGGGGTCACTGTGTGGGATGGGGGTCACTGTGTGGGGCTGGGGTCCCTGTGTGGAGTGGGGGTCCCTGTGTGAGGCGGGAGTGCTTTGTGGGGCTGGGGTCACTGTGTGGGATGGGGGTCACTGTGTGGGGCTGGGGTCCCTGTGTGGAGTGGGGGTCCCTGTGTGAGGCGGGAGTGCTTTGTGGGGCTGGGGTCACTGTGTGGGATGGGGGTCACTGTGTGGGGCTGGGGTCCCTGTGTGGAGTGGGGGTCCCTGTGTGAGGCGGGAGTGCTTTGTGGGGCTGGGGTCACTGTGTGGGATGGGGGTCACTGTGTGGGGCTGGGGTCCCTGTGTGGAGTGGGGGTCCCTGTGTGAGGCGGGAGTGCTTTGTGGGGCTGGGGTCACTGTGTGGGATGGGGGTCACTGTGTGGGGCTGGGGTCCCTGTGTGGAGTGGGGGTCCCTGTGTGAGGCGGGAGTGCTTTGTGGGGCTGGGGTCACTGTGTGGGGCTGGGGTCCCTGTGTGGAGTGGGGGTCCCTGTGTGGGGTGGGGGTCCCTGTGTGGGGCGGGGGTCCCTGTGTGGAGTGAGGGTCCCTGTGTGGAGTAGGGGTCCCTGTGTGGGGCAGGGGTCCCTGTGTGGGGGCCTCTCCCTCTAGCGTGGTGACCCTCTCTGAGGAGGGGCCCCACGGGGGGAAGAGGCTCCGCCGGGTGCTGGGGGACGCCCTGGGGAGTGGTGACCCTTCCGTGGGGCTGTTCTGCCCCCGGGTGGGGACCCCTCCATGGTGGGGGTGTACCCACGAGGGGTGGGGGAACCTCCCCAGGGTTTTGGGCCCCTCAGAGGGGTGAGGACCCTTCCAGGAGCAGGGCTGCCAGAGCCTTTCTGTGCCCCCAGGTTCCCCAAGTGCAGGGGACAGGCAGGGTCCCGTGGGGTGACCCTGTGTCCCCATGGCCCTGCTCTGGCACCCACAGACTCTCTGCCCTCCCCAGAGCCTCCTCAGTCCCCCGTGGGGCTGTCACCCCAACACCCATCCAGGCTTTCCGGGACCCTCCCCAGCTCTGTGTCTGAGGAGATGCGGCCACAGACCAACATCAGCAGGTTTTGGGGTCCACCCATGGCCAAGGGTGCTCCTCATCCCATTCAGACCCTCACAGTCCCCTATTTCCGCAACGCTGGGTGGATGACGAGGCTCTGAGTGTGATGGGCATCGCCACATCCCCGTCCTCAAATCCAGCACCCATCCCCAGTCTGTTGCGATCCCCTCTGTCAATCCCAGTGCCGCTGGATCCTTCCCCATCCTGGGGGCTCGGGGCAGTTCCCCGTCGCCCTCGGCCATAGGCGGGTGTCTGTAGGCCGTGCTGTGTCCGCGGTCTCCATGGGAGCATGCCGGTTGCCAAGCCGGCCGGTGGAGTGCTTGCCACCACCATCGAGCGGTTGGTATGACAACGGGGACACGGGTGACCCGGGGCGTGGTGCTTCGCGTGACGGGGCCAGTGGCCCCTGCAGGGAGGGTCCTGGCCGAGCCTTGCCAACGCACCGGGGGGGTCCCCACGGGCTGCCAGAACCTGCTGCGCCGGGCTGGGACCCCCGTGCCAACGCCAGCCCAGGGATCTATTGACACATTGAGGAAGCAAGCAGGAGAGCGTGAGCGAGGCCCCTCCGGAGCGAAGGATGTGGGGCAACAGGGCTGATCCCACCAGGGCCCCAGGCCCTGCTCCCTGCCCCTCCGCTTGAGGCCTGGGGGTATCGGGACCCCCGCAGTGGGTGCTGGATTGGGGCATCAGATGAGTTAACTCAGCGAAAGTGGAGCATCCGCGTGTGGAGCGAGGGACGGAGCAAGGGACGGAGCAGCCCAGCGCCTGCCAGACACCCTCCAGGGCAGGGCAGGGGGCTCCCCCAGGCCAGGCACCACGGTGGGGGCACAGGGGTTGAGGGGGGCACGGCTTGGCCCGCAGCCCACCCCACCCCGCCAGCTGCCCCCATGCTGGATCACCGAGCCAGGATGGAGAGCAGCAGGAAGGAGAAGGTGAGGCTGCCGCCAGGGCAATGCTGGGGGGCGGGGGGTTGCCCAGTGGGGGTGGGGAAGGGATCCTCACCGGGTGCTCCCACCATCTCCCCAGATGGTACCAACAGGCGTAGCCCAGGAGGATGGCTGGTGGGCAGGACACCAGCTCCCGGGCAGCCTGCAGGCAGCCCCACTTGGCCCAGGGGGGGTCCCCATCCCTGAGGCCACCCCCCAGCACAGCATAGCCCCTACAGCACTGAGGGCTCGTGGTGGAGCTGGGAGCGTTTGTGGGATATTCTGCTGGGCAGGGATGCTCCCACCATCCCAACATTGCCCTGGGCATCTTGCAGCCATGCAGCTGCATCCCCGGGATGAGATGGGGCCTGTCACCTCCTTCAGCTGGCTGTCATCGTTGTCACCGAGGCACCCAGCAGGATGGCACACGGCTCATCCCCAGGCAAAAACCAATTGTTTGCGAGAAGCTTCCTCTCCCAGATGGATTGAGCTCATGGGGTCGTGGGTGAGGAGGCATTCCCTGCTGCCAGCTGGGTCACTGAGGGGACACTGAGGGGACTGGGCACATGCTGGCCCAGCACAGATGGGTGTCACTGGCCCCTGCAGCCAGTGGTCACACGGTTCCCAGCTCCATCCCTTTTGTGGGATGCATTGGAGCACATCATTTCCATGGGACGCTGAGAGGCAGGTAACATCATGTGGGAAGAGTCACATCCTGCCAGGGAAGAGCCAAGCTCATTCTTTTGAAGGCAAGTGAAGAGTTGAGTAGGGACATGTGGTGCTGAGATGGAAAAAACATTGGAGAAATAAAACTTGGACTCCCGAGTGCCAGCCTTGGGATGAGGGCCCTCCAGCCATGGCAGATCTGGTGTTCCCATGCCAAGCAGCACCATGGGATGGATTAGCACTGAATACCTTCAGCCAAGAACCCAGGAGAGATGATCAAATCCAGCTCCTTGCTTTTCCTGGCAGGATTTTTCCAGTCATTCTGGGCCAAACACCCTTTGGATCAGGGCGAACCTCACCACAGTGCTGCTGTGGGTGCCCGGCCCCATTCCGGGGGATCCATGCCTTGTCTCTTGGGTTTTGTCTCCCAGCACCTGGGGGTCCAGGGCTCATGGAGCCCCCAGGGCTCAGGACCAGGATGGACTGGGGAGGTGCCAGGGTGCCGGGATCTTGCTGGGGTGCCAGGATCCCACCCAGCTGTGAGCGGCAGCTGAGGTCACAGGAGCTCTGCAGGGCGTCAGAGGTATTTGGGCTGAGCCCCCACTTGAGGGGTTGGAGGCCAAGGGATGGCACTGGGGGCTGGGTGATGTGCCAGATGGAGGGCAGCTGGATGGAGCTGAGGCAAGGGGTGCCCCCAATATTGGGATGCTTCAAACCACATCCCAAACGCTTTACTGAGCCCCCTACCCCAAAACTGTCAGGAAACAGCAGCAGCCTCGAGGCAAACATCTGTGTGCCGGCAAGAGCACTGGAGCCTCCCCAGAGCCGGTGACTAATGAGCCCTAATGCTGCCGACTGCAGCTGGCGGAGCAGGGCTGGCCCCAGCTCCATCTGACAGCCGGGGCACCTGGCCCCAGCCCTGCCGGCTAATGGAGGCTGCGCCGAGCCCGGGGTTGCTACGGAAAGGATAAACACAGATCCTGCTTGCCAGGTGCTTCCCTGGAGTGGGCCCTGCGGCTCTCCCTGGCAGCGAGGCAAGGCAGCAACCCCTGCCTGCCCTCTGCCCCGTATTAGCCCCACATTTGATGGGTGAAAAATGGTACCCACGATTCCCAGTGGGATACAGGGGGAGGGGTGCTCCCAGGGGAACAAGGAAGACACACCAACATCTTCATCATAAAAGAATCCCATATCCTTGGTGGGAGATGCTGTGCTCCTCAGCGGCATGGCCAGAAGTGCTCGTTGCCAGGAACAAACCTGCCATTCACCAGGGTGGGACGTCCCAGGTCACTGCTGGAATGGTGCCGGCTTCTACACAACCATCCAAAAAACTTCAGCTGGGTGACAGGGATAGTGGAACCCCAGTGCCAATTCTAGTCCCCAGGGACCCCAGAGCTGACTGTGGTGTCCTGCAGGCAGCACCAGAAGGGGACTTGGTGCCTTGTGATGGTCCTGTGGGTTCCCTGGTGCCTCTGTTCAAATGGAGGAGAACAGCAGGGCAATAGAATAAGGCATTTCAGGGTGTCCACGTGCCAGTGGGGAAAATCAGAGCTAGGGGAAAGGAAACTTGGTTATTTCTTGCAGTTCAGGTGCCTTGCATTCCATATCCCTCATCCCTGGCTGATGCTGTGTTGTGTGCAGGTGGAGCAGATCCTGTCGGAGTTCCGGCTGAAGGAGGAGGACCTGAAGAAGGTGATGTACCGGATGCAGAAGGAGATGGACCGAGGGCTCAAGCTGGAGACACATGAGGAAGCCTCTGTCAAAATGCTTCCCACCTATGTCCGCTCCACCCCCGAGGGCTCTGGTACGGTGTCACTCCCAGGCCCTTGTGTGCTACCCCTTCCTCAGACCCCGTCAAGCTCCATGTGGAAGGCTGAGCCTACCCAGAGCCCATCACCTTCTCCCCCTCTCCCTGGCTTTGCAGAGGTGGGAGATTTCCTGTCACTGGACCTGGGCGGCACCAATTTCCGTGTGATGCTGGTGAAGGTGGGCGAGGGGGAGGAGGGGCAGTGGAAGGTGAAGACGAAGCACCAGATGTATTCCATCCCAGAGGATGCCATGACTGGGACAGCTGAGATGGTCAGTGGAGCACACGGGGCATCCCATCCCATCCCATCCCATCCCATCCCATCCCATCCCATCCCATCCCATCCCATCCCATCCCATCCCAGTCCCTTTCATTGCGTGTGTTTCAGTGGGGACACTGGAGGGGACACTCCCATCCCTCCGGCCAGCAGAAGCTGGGGGTGGCCAGGCCTGGGGAACCCACGGTGGGGACAGTGTCCATCCAAGGGCAGTGGGAGGATGGGGACATCCCTTGGCAAAGGCTGGACCTCCTGTCTTCCAGCTCTTTGACTACATCTCTGAGTGCATCTCCGATTTCCTGGACAAGCACCAGATGAAGCACAAAAAGCTACCCCTGGGCTTCACTTTCTCCTTCCCTGTGCGGCACGAGGACATAGACAAGGTGAGGGGGTGGCCGGGCAGCACGAGGGCTTAGGGGCCCCCAAGCGTCAGCTATGCCCACAGCCCCATTTCGGTGTGACCCCCATTCCAGGGCATCCTCCTGAACTGGACCAAGGGCTTCAAAGCGTCCGGCGCGGAAGGGAACAACGTGGTGGGGCTGCTGAGGGACGCCATCAAACGGCGAGGGGTGAGAGGACACCCCAGCACCCCGTCTGTCCCTGCCATGGGCTCACTGAAGCCTGGCTGTGCCTGCAGCAGGGCCACTGGAACCTGGCGTGTCCCCAGGAAGGGACCACTGGAACATAGCTGTCCCCATGGTGGGGCTGCTGGAGCCAAGTGTGTCTCTGGGCAGGGCTGTTCCATGTGTGTGTGCACACGCGTGCATGACACGTGCCCAGGTCCTCATCCCTGGGGACCATCCACCCCAAACCTGCCTGTTGTGAGACAGCCTGACCCCCATGAGCCCACAATGGTCCCTGTCCCCAGGACTTCGAGATGGATGTGGTGGCAATGGTGAATGACACGGTGGCCACGATGATTTCCTGCTACTACGAAGATCACCGGTGCGAGGTTGGGATGATTGTGGGTAAGATGCCCCTTCTACAGGGACACGTGGGTGGGGACAGGGAACCGTCCCATGGCCCTGCTCCCCTGCTGCTTCCCCCATCCTTTTGGGGGGACACACCAAGGACACGGGGGTGGCCGTGGCACCCTGCTGAGGTGTCCAGTGGTTGGGACACCCAATGGCATTGCCTGGCCCCAGCATGGTGATTGGGAAACTTTGAGAAAAGAAAGAGGGGTGTCATCATAACGGGGCTGGTCCTCACAGGGCTGTTGGTGGCTCTGGCACCCTATTGTAGGGATAGGGACCCATGGCGGGCAGCTGGTGTCAGAGAGCCAGGTGGTGGGGCTGAGTTTGAACCCTGCTGGCTCCATCCCCCACTCCCTCCAGAGAGCAGCCCCCCACCTCCCCCAGCCCCTCACTATCTTTAGTGCCATCAGCCATGTGCACACGTGCCATCTGGGCTCCGCATCCCTGCACCTGAGTAAACACATGCTGGGATGTTTATCTGCTTCTTGGGGCTGGGCTGGCCTCAGCACAGTGCCCAGAGCCCCTGGGACCCTGCTGTGGGGACAAGTGGTCATCCAGGGCTGTGGGGACACTGCAGGGGTAGGGAGCAGGAGGGATGTCCATCCCCATCACTGCAAGACAAGGATGTGCAGCTCCAAGCACAGCCCTCAGCATGATCTCAGCCACTGGTGCTCATGGAGCACCAGGCACTGGCTGTTCAGTCAGTTCTTTTACTCTGAAATGAGGTCTAGCATGAAATCATGGAATTCTTTGAGTTGGAAAAGCCTCTAAGGTCATCGAGTCCAACCATTCTGCCAGCCCTGTCAAGACTACCACTAACCCTTGTCCCCAAGTGACACATCCACATGGCTGTTGAATCCCCCCAGGGATGGGGACTCCACCACTGCCCCGGGCAGCTGTGCCAGGGCTGAACAGCCTGAATTCCGTGAAGGAATTTTCCCAATATCCAACAGAAACCTCCCCTGGTGCAACTTGAGACCATTCCATGATTCTACTTGGAGCAACCTGGTCTAGTCAAAGATGTCTCTGCCCAGGGCAGGGTGGTGGAATGACATGAATTTTAAGGTCCCTTGAAACCCAAACCATTCCATGATTCTATGATTTGATGGTTCTATTGCATCCCAATGCCAGGTGGAGTAGGGATACAGATTTGGGACCTATGTTGTAAGTTCCCAACCATCCTTGGTTCCAGCTTTCATGAAATCACAGAATGGTTTGGGCTGGAAGGGACCTTAAGGATTATCCAGCTCCACGCCATGGGCAGGGACAGCTCCACTAGACCAGGCTGTGCAGCCTGGCTTGTAACACTTCCAGGGATGGAGCAGCCGTAGCTCCTCTGGGAAACATGTGTTTGTCCCTACCACCCTCACAGGGAAGGATTTCTTCCCAGTATCCAATCTAAATCTCTCCTCTTTTAGTCTAAAACCTTTCCCCCATGTCCTGGAGCCATCCTTGAAGTTAGCTGTATCACATGGTGCCAGTTACCAGGCTGAGGAATGTCCCTCATCCATACGGGTTCCAAATCCTGTCCTGGCACATGTCTGGACCCTCTTTAGTTCTCCATTGCTCCACAAGACAATCCCAGCTTTATTCTGGTTGGGATGGGAGGGCTGTGGTGGGGGGCGTCACTGCTGCCCCCCTGCCGCCCAGACCCATCCGCAGTTCCCGGCAGGGACGGGCTGCAACGCCTGCTACATGGAGGAGATGCACAACGTGGAGCTGGTGGAGGGCGACGAGGGGCGGATGTGCGTGAACACCGAGTGGGGGGCCTTTGGTGCCTCCGGGGAGCTGGACGAGTTCCTCCTGGAGTACGACCGCGTGGTGGACGAGACCTCACTTAACCCCGGTCAGCAACTGTAAGGAATAGGAGAGATCCAGTTCCTCTGGGCACCCCTCCCATCCCCTGCGCCCACACCGGGCTCAGCCCCCCGGCATGGGCGTCCTTCGCCCTGGACTGTGCCCATGCGCAGGAGCACATCCAGCGAGGAGGGCGGAAGGAAAGAGGGTGTGCTGTGGGATGTGACCCCCCAAATCCCAGCTCTGATGCCGCCCCCTTGACTATACCCCCAGGTACGAGAAGATCATTGGGGGGAAGTACATGGGGGAGATCGTGCGGCTGGTGCTGCTGAAGCTGGTGGATGAGAACCTGCTCTTCAATGGGGAGGCCTCTGAGAAGCTCAAGACCCGCGGGACCTTCGAGACCCGCTTCATGTCCCAGATCGAGAGGTATGAGGCTGGGGGATGGCACCCCAAACCAGCCTGCCGGGCTGCATTGCACTGGGAGTCTGTGCTCTCACTCCACACTGGTCCAGGCATACTGGGGAGTCTGTGCTCTCACTCTGCACCAGGCTGTCTCACATCAGGATGCCCCTATTCCATCATCCCATACCAGCCTGCTCTGACTGTCCATCTTGGAGTCCCCACATCCTGCCACCCAAACCACAGTGTCCCATGTCACAGACCCGTTATGATGAGACATCATGATCCCATCATTCCATACCTGCATGCTCTGTCCCGTTTGGGGTCCCCATGTCCCATCACCCCACATTAGGGGGGCCCATTTCCAGGTCCCTCTGTCCCATCACCCCACACCAACCTGCTCTGACTGACCCAGCTGGGGTTCCCCATCCTATCACGCCATACAACTGTCCCACGTGAGGATCTCCTATCCCATCACTCCCCCGTCCCTTCAGGTCTCTCACCCAGGTCCTCACCCCCCAGCCCTTGCTGACCTCCTTTTCTCCCCTCACCCCAGCGATTCTGATGATCGCAAGCAGATCTACAACATCTTGTCAGCCTTTGAGCTGCTGCCGTCTCGGACGGACTGTGAGATCGTGCGCCGGGTGTGTGAGAGTGTGTCCACGCGTGCCGCCCAGATGTGCTCGGCGGGGCTGGCCGGCGTCATCAACCGCATGCGGGAGAGCCGCAGCCAGGACACCCTCAAGATCACCGTGGGTGTCGACGGCTCCGTCTACAAACTCCATCCCAGGTGGGGATCCCCAGAGCCTTCTCCCTGCCAGCATCTCTATCCTCTCCCTTCATCCCCCAAGCCTTGGCCCCGTTTGTGACCCTGTTTGTGACCCCGTGTTCCCACTCCCCAGCTTCAAGGACCACTTCCACGCCACGGTGCGGCAGCTGACGCCCGGCTGTGACATCACCTTCATCCAGTCAGAGGAAGGCAGCGGCCGTGGGGCCGCCCTCATCTCGGCCGTGGCCTGCAAGATGGCCTGCATGATGGGGCAGTGAGCTGGACTCAGGGGGGGACGGCGGGGCCGGTGGTCCCGCTCGGAGCGCTGTGGGAGCAGACACGGATGTGGGAAGGAGGCGGCTCCGGCTCCCCAATAAATGGGGTGTGTGTGGACTTCTCTGGGGCCGCTTGGGCCACTGCTCCTCATGCCTCTCCCCCCATGCTGGCAGGGACGATGCCGGTGACAAGTGCGTGACAAGTGACAGTGCCAAGTGCAGGGAGAGATGCAGTACCAGGCATGGGGCCGTGCTGGTGCACAGTGAGGGGACAGTGACAGCCAGGGCCACCCAGGAGTGCGGAGGGAACCGCTCACTCCAACCCACACGGGACACATCCCCATGCTACTGCTGGCACCAGGCCAGGGCCAGACTGTCCCCTGCCAGTGCCTGGTGCCATATGCCCTTGTCACCATGTCCCCCCAGGGCAGACAAAAAAGACCCGTAGAGCCAGAGGAGGGAATTTATTGTGAGGGAAAGGGATGGCTGGGCTGGGAGGGGCATCAGAGGCTGGAGGAGCATCGTGGTTTGGGGGCACTTGGGGTTGTGCCTGTGGAAAAAGGAAAGAGCAGGGGGTGAGTCAGGGGCCAGCAGAAGCAGCTCCGCCAGCCTTCCCCCTGCCCCACAATGCACTTTGGGGTGACCTGGTTCACCCCCACCCTACAGAGCTGCAGCAGGGAAGGTTCAGGAACCCCAAGCACACTCCCAACCCTGCTGCAGGCATGGGGGGTGCAGGATGTGGGTCACAGGGTGCAGGATGTGGGGTGCAAAGTGTGGGACGCAGGGCAGGGGGTATGGGATCAGGATGTGGGGTGCAGAACATAGGGTTTGGGATCAGGATGAAGAGTGCAGGATCAGCCCATGGGATGGAGGATCAGGATACAGACGGGCACTAACCGTACTCAGGACCGGCAGATGCCCATGGCAGCGCAGATGTCCCGGGGCGTGTCCCCGTTCTGCAGCCCCTCGGTGATCTGGTCCCGGAACTTGTTCACCAGCTGCTGGCACAGCTTGCCCTTGGCCCGGCCCAGCACCGTGCAGCCCCTCTGCAGCGCCGCTGCCACCGCGTCCTGCCAAAGCCACCACAGGTCAGGGAGCCGCAGGGAGCTGGCCCCCGGCCCTGCCCCCCAGACCCTCATCACCCCTCACCTCGTCAGGGTCGTCACCTGCCAGCGCCTGTATCTTCTTCAGGGCCTTGGTGCACAGACTGCACTTAATCCCCTTGCCCTGCGCCACGCCATCCCCATCATCTGTGTCGTCCCCTTCGGCCACATTCCCCTGTGGGGACACAAAGACCCTCAGAGCTGCCCAGACCCCTGGGTGGCCCCGGCAGGACTTGGGGGTGGGGTGCTCACCAGGGCCAGGCTGTCCCAGAGGTCCTGGCACTGCTGCTCCCGGCCACAGCGTGTGGCCATGTCCATGTCCCAGCACCAAGACACTGGGTCCCCCTGGCAGGGCGGGGGGGCCACAGCCTGTGTGGCTGCATGACGACAGGACGGTGAGTGTGGCCGCAGGTGGGGTGCCCATCACTGAGGTACCGGGGAGGTGCCCAGACCCCTAAACCACCAGCCCTAAACCTTCACCCCTACCATCCCTCCTGCCTGTACCCACACCCTTCTGTTCCTAGGTCCCCACGCAGACCCTGTCCCCAAACATCCCCAGGTGCTGGTCCCAACATGGGCACCATCCCCATCATCCCTGGGTCCTCAGGCAGACCCCGTCCCTGACACCCCCAGGTGCTTGTTCCCATGAGACCCCATCCCCACAACCCCCAGGCCCCCACCATCCCTCCCGCCTGTCCTCCTTCCCACATCCCTGCGTGCCCGTCCCTGCACAGACCCCATCCCGATCG
>VZRF01001866.1:164888-176635 GCA_013396875.1 Vireo altiloquus
TCCCCATACAGACCCCAGTCTCGCCAGGCTCAACCACCCAGGCTGCCGTCCCCATTGTCCCCAGGTGTCTCCTGTCCCCGCCACCCCGGGGTGACCATCCCCCGGGAGGGTCCCCGTTACCTCCCACCACCACCAGCAGAACCAGGAGGAAGGCGGCAGCCATGGCGAGCCCTCTGAGCGGTGACAGCAGGTGACTGACACTGGGGCACTGCTCGCGTCCTGACACCTTTTATAGTGGGGCCGTGGGGGTGGGGGACCAAAACCCCAAAACGCCTTAGAACAGAACACGGCGGCTCCGCAGGGCCCTTCCTGCCTCGCACCTCCACCCCCGCAGGAAGGGGACGGGGGGGGCTCGGGGGGGACACGGGGGGGCTCAGCAGCCCCCAGCCTCCCCAGCCTCGTCCCCTCAAGGAAGCTGCGCGTCAGTCCCCCAAAGTGTGGGGCGGAGAGCGAGTGGCCAGACCCCCGAGGGCTCCGGAGGGTCTGTCCCGGGGTCCCCTTTGGCCCCCTCCGGGCTCAGTGTCCCCACGGGGTTCATGGTGTCCGCTCTGGGGTCGGTCACGATGTCCCCTTCCCCCTGTTGGTTCCGTGGGGGTCGATCCCGATGTCGCCTTGAGGGTCGGTCCCGGCGGTTTCTCGTCCCCGTCCCCCCCCGGGCCCCCGGCCCGCAGCGGTTGCCATGGCAACTTCCACGCCACTTCCGCCGCGCGGTCACACAACTTCCGCGTTCGGCGGCGTTCGCGCCTTTTCCCGCCGCTGCCCCACCCCCACCCCCATGGCGGGTCCCGGTGTCGGCGGCGACCTCTGACCCCTGACCTCTGACCCCGTAGGTGACCTGCGGGAGCCCCGGGCGGGGGCCGAGGGGGGGTCCCGGTTTGGGAGAGACCCCGGTCGGTGGGGCTGGGGGCACTCTGTGGGACCCTGCAGCAGGGGCTGGGAGCTTGGGGGGGGTCCGGTGCCGCGGGGAGGAGAATTCTGGCAGAGGAGGTGTGCTAGGGGCACCGGGGGTGCCTGGAGGGCCGTGCAGGGCCCGGGCCCTTCGGGAGAGGGGGGTCTTGGGGGGGATCCGGTGGCCAAGGGGTGTTTCGTGGGGAGTTGAGGTGTCCTGCTCTGGGGTGGGATTTTGGGGGAGGGTGGGACAGTCCCGTCCCCAGGGTGGGTGTGGGGATGCCCTGGGCTGGGGGAAGCGGGGCTGGGTGGGCACAGAGTGCAGAGGGAGGGTCAGGCCCGGACACGGTTTGTGTTTTGGGGGTGGCAAGATCATTTTTAGGGGGGCCGCTGTGTCCTGGGGTGACAGTGGTGGCCGGGTGGGAGCCAGGATCCTTAATTCACCCATTTATTTTCCAGACCCGTCGCTGGACCCCCCGGTCCCACACCATGTTTTCGGAGCAGGCAGCCCCCACGGCGCAGGGGCTGCTGGCCCCCCCCTCGGCCGAGCCCCCCACCTTCCCCAGGGTGCCCGTGCTGGGATATTCGGACTGCTCGCAGCCCTTCCAGCTGGGCGAGCGCAGCTTCTCCCGGCAGTACGCTCACATCTATGCCGTGCGCCTGGCCGGGATGCGCCCGGGGCTGGAGCGGCGCGCGCGGAGCCGGTGGGGTGAGCCCGGGGAGCCCCCCTGCAGCAGGGAAAACACCGAGGGGTGTGGTGAGCCCGGGGAGCCCCCCTGCAGCAGGGAAAGCACTGAGGGGTGGGCTGGGCCCAGGGGAACGGGCTGGAACACCGGGAACGGGCTGGAACACCAGGAGCGGCTGGGAGGACTCAGGCTCAAGAAAAGGGGGCTCAGGGAGGGCTTCTCGCTCTCCACAATTTCCTGGCAGACGGGGGTAGCTGAGGAGGGGGTCAGGCTCTGCTCCCAGGGAACAGGGACAAGACAAGAGGACACGGCCTCAAGTAGCACCAGAGGAGGTTCAGGTTGGATATTGGGAAAATCCCTTCATGGAAAGGGCTGCCCAGCCCTGGCACAGACTGCCCAGGGCAGTGCTGGAGCCCCCATCCCTGTGGGGAGGTAGCAGCTGTGTGGATGTGGCCCTTGGGAACACGGGTTAGTGGTGGCCTTGGGAACACACGTCTCTGAAGCTGCCTTAGGATTTTGCCTCTGTGTTTGACCAGATGTGACTGGTTGGTCCTCAGGCTGGTTGTACCCTGCAGGCATCCCTGGGGGTAGGATCCATCCCTGCAGGTGTGGAGCCCATCCCTGCCAGGCTGGGATCCATCCATGACCTTCCTGCACCCTGAGCAGCTCCAGGGTACCCAGCTGTCCCAGTCACCAGCAGCGTTTTACACCCTTGACAGGGGATGTGCAGCAGAGCCCACCCCAGAGAGCTGAGCCCACCAGCTCCGGGATGCACAGTCATGGTGGGATAATCCATTTGCAGCTGGATTATGTGGTAATCCTTCTGCAGCTCCCACCCGGAGTCTGACCTTGGGACAAAACCACATCCCCCATCAGAGAGAAGAGGGGGTGTGGGCAGGGAGAAGATGATTGTGTGAGTCACATCCCCCCCACACTTCGGGGAAGAGGAGCTGAGTGTGAGGTTTGTCAGGGTGGGGCTGGGGGGCCGTGGCCAGGAAGTGGGGTGCAGGGGGCTGCAGGGGGTGAGAGGTGCTGGTTGTGCCGGGGGGAGCCGTTTCCTGCGCGGGGGGGTTGTGGTTCTGGAGGTGGGACCCTCACGCTCAGAGTTTCCATCTGCGGGATGAAGCGATGCCAGCGCTGCTGGGGCTCTGCCCCCCCCCGGCCTGGGCATGGCCTGTGATCGAATTTCCTTCGGCTTTGCCCTTCTATGGGCAAAAACCCCTTCAGGAAGCTTTTGGGCCGGACGCCTGTTCCTGTGCTCTCCCAGCCCCGTGGGCTGTGTGGAAGCAAAGCCAGTGCTGGTCCCACGGCGGATGTCATTCCTTGTCTGGCCACCCTAGGCTTTGCCAAGTGTGACAAGACCCGGTGGTTTGTAAAGCTCCACCTCCTGGCGTCCTGGGATGGAACCAGATTTTGGGGTTTGTCTCCCAGCAGGAAGTGCCTGCAGGCAAAAATCTGGAGAGCACAGCCCTCTCCCGCCGAACACACATTTTGGGGAGTTTGAGCCAAAAATAAGAAACTTCAACAGAATTGTTTTTGTTCTGACTCGGAATGTTTGCATTCCTGGGCTCGGGAATCCGTGTTTCCAGTGTGGGGTGCCAGGGATGGCAGCGGGGTGCTTTCCCTGGGACAAGAGTCACGTTCAGCAGCACGTGATGAGCAAAGGCAGATTTTTGGGAGGAGAAATGTCACCCAGAAAGTACGAGGAGCTGATGCAGGCAATGTTGTTTTGGGAGAGGAGACTGGGAGCAGGTTCCTTTGCTCCTCTCCAGGGCCTGAGGCTTGGGATGGACTTCACAGGCTGGTTTAAACAGGGAATGACAGTCCCACGCACTGGATGGGGCTGGAGCATCTCTGGGTCCCCAGGGGTGGGGTAAGAAGTGTTGGCCTCACCTTGTGGTGAAAGAGACTTTTGCTCCTCTGCCACAAAGTGGATGCAGCTGGGGCTGCGATGCTTCTTGCAGCTCCCGAGGTTCTCCTAGTCTGTATCCCCTGTGGATCCCTGCCTAAAGCCCGGGGACCTGTCAGCATGCCAGGATCTTCTCTGGATGTGATGGGGATCCTGAATTCCAGCAGGGGTCTGGGGCAGAGGATCTGGCCCTGACGGGTTTGGGGGTGTTGAGTGATCTCCTGCCTGCTCTGAGGATGTTTGGGTGTTCCCCTGGATGAAGAGCAGGACCAGCAGCCCCCCATGCCCAAGGGCAGGAACATCCTGGACCCCTCCCGGGCAGAGCTGTTCCTGGGAGCTAAACGCATCCTGGCCCAGCTTTCCCCCCAGCACAGAGGAAATGCCTGCAGGCCTGCAGGCTCTGGAATGCTCCTCGGCCCCATCTGGCCCACACATGTCCGCTCGGCGCCGTGCCTCGAGGAGAAGCGGGAGGTTCTCAACATTCCCCACCGCCTCTCGCTGGCCTCGACGCCAGGGCCCTTCAGCTGCGGCCGCCAGCCCCGCGCCATGCCCGTGCCCACGGCCGCTGACCGCTGTGTGTGTCTCTGCACAGGGAGCGACATCGCGCTGCGGAAGCTCTCGGAGCTGCAGGCAGGAGAGAAGTGCTGCGTGGTGGGGACGCTCTTCAAGGCCATGCAGCTCCAGCCCTCCATTCTGCAGGAGATCAGCGAGGAGGTAATGGGATCACCCCCTTCTCCTCTGTGCAGCTCGGGGGGTTGTGCCAGCACGCCTGAGAGCTCAGCTGGGTTTCTGTGAATTCCCTGTGCTTGTAGCCAGGGAGCTGGCAGGGATTTGAGCTGGGTTTGTACCACAGGATGATGACCTGTGCCCACCCTGTCCCTCTTGGTGCCAGCATGGTGTGCTCCTTATGAAATCATGGAAACACGGAATGGGTTGAGTTGGAAGGGACCTTAAAGCTCACCCATGGGCAGGGACACCTCCCACTACCCCAGGGTGCTCCAAGCCCTGTCCAACCTGGCCTTGGACACTGCCAGAGATGGAGCAGCCACAGCTTCTCTGGGCACTCTGTGCCAGGGCCTTCCCACTCTCACAGGGAAGTATTCCTTCCCCATATCCAATCCAATCTTTGTCCATCTGAAGCTGTTCCTCCTGCAGCTTACCACCACTCTTGCTCAGTGCTGCTTTTCCAGCCCTTGGAGGGTT
This sequence comes from Vireo altiloquus, assembly GCA_013396875.1. NCBI lineage: Eukaryota > Metazoa > Chordata > Aves > Passeriformes > Vireonidae > Vireo > Vireo altiloquus. The sequence goes on from VZRF01001866.1 coordinate 169,575, forward strand.
TAGATCCAGGGGAGTTGGCCGTGCAGACCCCCTTTCCCTGCCACAGGGGAGTGAGGGGGGTGAGGGAGATGTCAGGGAAGCTCTACCATCCCCACATGGACTTGGGGCCTATCTGCTCCCAACCAGTTCACATTGGGAAGTTTGGAGTTCCCAGCACCCGTCTGAGCCACTTCCTGCTTGGATGGGGCTCGTGTTGAGGATGCTGCAGGGCAGGGCTGAGTGGAGCCAGCCTGTGCGGGGGGTTCCAGCTGCTGGGGCCTCCAGCCAGGGTGTTGGCTGTACTGGTGATGGGGGGCTGGGGTTGGGAAGGGTCCTTGGGAGCTGCTGGTCCTCACTGAGGCCCTCAGAGCTGTCCCTGCACCCTTGCAGCACAACCTGGTGCCTCAGCCACCCCTCCCCAAGTACATCCAGCCCTCTGATGAGCTGATCCTGGAGGATGAGCTGCAGCGGATCAAGCTGGAAGGAGCCATTGATGTGCAGAGGCTGGTGACAGGTAAGGGACAGTGGTGGCTCTGTGGTGGCACCCACCCTGCGGGCGCTGGCCAGGGCTGACCACCCGCTGTGCCCTAGGGACCATCTTGGCCGTGTACGGCTCTGAGCAGGAGGATGGCAGATTCCTGGTGGAGGATCACTGCTTCGCCGAGCTGCCGCCACCGCTGCCCTGGAATGGGCCCAGCTCCGACCGGTCAGTCAGCAGGAGTGGGGCTGGCGCTGTGTCCCTGCTGTGTCCCTGAGCCCCTTGTGCCAAGAGGGCTGGCAGAGGAGGGGACTGTGCCCCCTGCCCCGGCTCTCTGAAGCCCCTAGGTTTGTGAGTGTGGCACTGCCTGAGCCTCTCCATCCGTCCAGGTTCGTGCTGCTGGCCTCAGGGCTGGGGCTGGGCAGCATCAGTGGGGAGGCCCTGCTGAGCACTCAGCTGCTGGTGGACGTGGTGACAGGGCAGCTGGGTGCAGAGGGCGAGCAGAGCTGTGCTGCCCACATCGCCCGTGTCATTCTGGCTGGGAATCTGCTGAGCCAGAACACGCAGAGCAGAGACACCATCAACAAGGTATGGCAGGGAGGGGGCTGTGACCTTGTGGTGCTCTTGAGGTGCTGGGAGGGTGTGGGGAGGGGGCAGAGGGGCTGCGGGATTGTCCCTCACTCTCTTCCTGCTCGCCCAGGCCAAGTACTTGACCAAGAAGACGCAGGCTGCGAGTGTGGAGGCTGTGAAGATGCTGGATGAGATCCTGCTGCAGCTCTGTGTGAGTGCTCGGGGCTGGCCAGCAAATCGGGTTCCTTTGGGGGAGGGAGCCTGGTTCCTGAGGCAGGGGAGCAGCCCAGGGTGCAGGGTGGCAAAACCCCCTTCCCCAGCACCCAACTTCCCTTTGAGCACCCCATATGGGAAGGCAGCTCACAGCCCAGCTCCAGGTCCTTCTCTGGGATCTGGCCTCCAACGTGAAGCCAAGCAGGGTGTCTTGAGGAAAAGGAGCAGCAGTGACACCAGGGCTTTGCTCTGAGCCCCCTTGGAGGGCATTTTGGCCACCTGGTTGATCCCTGCTCTACCGGCAGACCTCCGTGCCTGTGGACGTGATGCCCGGCGAGTTTGACCCCACCAACTACACGCTGCCGCAGCAGCCCCTGCACCGATGCATGCTGCCCCTGGCCAGTGCCTATGCCACTCTGCGCCTCGTCACCAACCCCTACCAGGCCGACCTGGACGGGGTCAGGTAAACAAACCTGGTGTGCTACCAGCTCCGGTGACAAGTGTCAGTGGCACGGGACCATGGGACCCCCCCCGGCACATCCAACATCTAAAGCTCCCCTTCTCTCCCCTGTAATGTAGGTTTTTGGGGACGTCAGGACAAAACATCAGTGATATCTTCAAATACAGCAGCATGGATGACTACCTGGAGATCCTGGAGTGGACACTGCTGGCAGGACACATCAGCCCCACAGCCCCAGACACCCTGGGTATGGCGTGGGCTGGGGGGCTGTTGAATGGGGGCCTTTGGCAGGGGCTCCCCCTCTAATTCCCATCCTCCCCAGGCTGTTACCCGTTCTACAAATCTGACCCGTTCATCCTCACCGAGTGCCCTCACGTCTACTTCTGCGGCAACGCTCCCCACTTCCAGTCCAAGCTGCTCCAAGGTGGGTCTCGCAGCACACCCAGATCCTCGCAGGGGTGGGGGCTGCTGGGGGCTCCCTTGGCTGACACCCACCTGTGCTTGCAGGGAAGGAGGGGCAGCGGGTGCTGCTGGTGATGGTGCCCGACTTCAGTGCCACGCAGACCGCCTGCCTCGTCAACCTGCGCGACCTCACCTGCCAGCCCATCACCTTCTCCGGCTTTGGGGCTGACAGTGAGGACGGGGACATGGAAGTTGGGCACTGATCTCAGGGAGGGCACAGACTCCACAAGCGCCCACCCCTCAGGGTTTCCTGGCACCCACTGCCTTTGTCTGTCCTCTGGGAGGGTGACACGGCTGGGGAAGCACCAGAGGGACAAGATGCTCGTACCAATATAACTTGATTTATTTGTGTAACAAAAACTGTATGGAGGGGAGAAAGGCTGTTCCCGCCTCCGTGGGCCCTGCCCAGGAGAGCAGTACCACCCCTGCCACCCCACTGGGACACGGAGAGTGGGCTGGCACTGCCCAGCTCTGAGGGATGGGGTAGCATGTCCCTGACAGCACCCAGCTGTTGGCAACAATGCCCGCAGTCCTTGGAAGCAGCAAGGTGAATGGCTGGAGCCCACCTGAAACTGCTGCCTGGGCTCAGGGAAGATGTTGGAAGCGGATGCCGAAGCGTCCGACCACGGCGTGAAGCTGAGTGAGGGGCCAAGCGTCCCTAGTCCCCAAAGTTCACGGTGTAGGTTTCGGCCGTGGTGAGAGGCTGCGCCGTCCCCGTGTGCAACTCCCAGCCCTCCGTCTCTGTCACCAGCTCGGTGACCACCTCTGTCTCGGTGTCCATCTCCCAGGTGCCAGCAGTGGGCGGCTCCTGGCTCCAGGGCGTGTAGGCCGTGCTGCTGAAGGGGAAGGGCAGGGCCGTGGTGGTCGGTGGGGCCGTGGGGCTGCTGGCAGCCGTGGTGGCATTGAGGCGCCGCAGCCGCATCTGCTCCCGCAGGCGCATGCGGTGCCGGAGGCGCATCCGGAGGCGCAGGCGCTCGCGGGGCGTCATGGGCCGGCCGGGCACCACGCGGCGGATCGGCCGGTTCCCGTTCATCGCCATGATCTCCCGGATGCGCTTCCAGTTGGAGCGGGACAGGACGAAGTTGCACTGGGTGGCCCCGATGTCGTAGAGGACGTGGCAGGTCTTGACGCTGGGGTTGTAGCCCTCGGCCCGCGCCGACACGCGGTACTCGCCCGGGTTCAGGATGCGCCAGTAGTCCCCGCCGCTGGCTGCGGGCACAGGGGCACCGGGGTGGGATGGAGGTGGCGCAGGGCTGCCGGCGCCCTGCCAGCACCTCGCGGGACCTACCTGTCCTGACATTGTGATTGATGCCTCCCACCACGATGGTGGCGTTGGCAATGGGATCTCCCTGCTGGTCCGTCACCACGCCCTTGATTCCCCGATGGATCTGGGGGAGGAAAGGGATGAGTGAAGCTGTGTGGGACAGGTGGGGCGGCTGTGACCATGTCCTGGTACACACCTGCTCCATGAAGGTGAGCAAAGACTCCTTGTTGTTCTCCCACTCCTGCTGGAGCTCACTCTCGTGGGGGAATTTGTCACAGCCCAGGTAAATGGAGAGCTCCAGGCAGTTGGTGTGCAGGTAGCTGAAGTCATTCATACCTGCAAGGGCACAGACACATCCACCCAGCCGCTTGCTTACCTGCCGGTGGCTGGGTTACAGGGCAGCCACGCCACTGGCCCCAACGTACTGCCGGCCCGGGGATGCCACTTGGCGCCCTGCACGATGCCCATGGCGTCGGTCACGTCCTGCGCGTGGCAGCCCCCGCGGAAGGTCTCGCTCATGGTGAGGTGTGCCGAGGCATAGGAGATGGCGAGCCAGCGGAACACGGCGTGGTCAGGCGTCTCCTGCAGCTCGGGGTGCTCATCCTCGTAGTCCGGTGGGCGAGGGGCAGCTGCCGGCGTTGGGGGGCTGGGCCGGGCCGTGTCGAAGGGGAAGGACACCAGCTTCTCCCCACCCTGCAGGTTGGCTCCCAGTACAAAGGGGTTCTTGTCCATCCACGCCATGACAGCCCGTGTCTCCACTGCCACCTGTGGGGCGGGCACAGGACATGAAGTGTCCCCGTGCCACCCTCTGCCCGCCCCTGTCCCGCCCCTGTGCCGCACTCACCGCCGCATCCTCGGACAGATAGTGCTCTGGGATGGGGATGTGGTGGTTGGGGAACTGATGGGGCACCAGCCGCCTCTCCTCGGCTGCCCACAGTGCTGAGGCCAGGTCAGGGAAGTTCTCAAAGAGGTCAAAGCCTTCCTCTGTCCAATGGCCCAGTGCCCAGTTGCCCAGTTCAGAGCCCTGTGGGCAGCCCAGGACACTGGTGAGTCCANGCAAGGAGGAGGCTGCATCCCAGTGCCCCACAGCCCATCCCAGTGCCCCACAGCCCATCCCAGCACCCCACATCCCACCCCACTGCTCCACTGTCCTCTCTCACTGCCTCGGGGCTATCCCACCCTGCCTCCCATTCCTCACCGCCTCGTGGGCCAGCTCGTAGCCGTCGGGGTTGAGGGACGGGACGAGGTGGATGCGGGTGTCGGTGACCAGGCCCCGCACGCGGGGGTTCCCGTCCTGGTACTCCTTGCACAGGAACTGCATCAGCAGCAGCAGCAGCTCCCGGCCCAGCGCCTCGTTGCCGTGCAGCCCCGCCGTGTAGCGGAACTCGGGCTCGCCTGCCGCGGGGGCCCAGCAGGGTCAGCAAACTCCGGGGACCACGGCTGGGGCCCCCAGTCCCTCACACCTCCCTCACCCGTCTCGTGCTCGCCAGGGTTGTCGGAGACCTCCATGGCGTAGATCTTCAGCCCCCGCGAGCTCTTGCCGATGTTGTAGATGCGGGTGATGGTGGGACACTCCTCGTTCACCACCTTCATCAGCTGCAGGGTGGGGAGAGATGGGGGCAGTGCTTGGGGGGACGAGCCCACACCCTGCAGAGAATCCCACCCCCACAGAGGATCCCACCCTATGGAGATGCCTACCGCCATGGAAGTGCCCACAACCACAGGGAATGCCATGCTCCAAAGGTGTCCCCACCACCACAGAGGTGTCCACTCCTCATGGAGGATCCCACCACCATGGATGATCCCATGCCCCACAAAGCTGCTCGTCCCCAAGGAGGTGCCCACCCCCATGGAGGATCCAACCCACCCCTGCCCTGAGGCTCTCACCACCACGAAGGATCCCACAACCAGGGGTGTTCCAACCCCACAGAGGATCCCACGCCATGGATTTGTTCACAGAGTATTCCATCCCCTACAGAGGGTCCCACCCATGCTGGATCTGCCCCCCAGCAGTGCCCACCTGCCTCATGTCCTTGTAGGAGTGGTGTCGGAAGTCCAGGTTGTCCGTGGAGGTCACCTCGTTCTGCTGGCTGTAGTAGCTGCTGACAGCTGTGGAGGGGACAGGGACACAGCAGGGGGGAATGGCTGGAGAGATCCCACCCCCCATGGCCCCCAGGCTGCTTTGGGGTGACCATTACCAGAGAGGGGGCACCCCAGGACCTCGAGGCGCAGGCAGAGGCTCCCATTCCAGCGCTGGGGGTAGATGCGGATGTATCGGGCCACCATCGGCTCAGGAAACTCACTCAGCACCGGCGTGTCCTTGTCCACGTTGCCATAAAACATCTGCCGAGGAGGGAGAGATGTACCCAGGAGGGTCCCTGTTGTCCCCACGTCACCTGTCCAGAAGAGGTCCCCACCATCTCCTCGTAGCCGTTGCTGTACATCACCCAGTGCTGGCTGTCGTTGCTGAAGCCCACATAGAAGCTGGTGACAAAGTCATCACTGTGGGAAGACAGGGACAGGTTGGGGCAGAGGTCCCCACACTGCTCCCCCCTCCCCACGTCCCCGGCTGCCCCCCCTGTCCCCATACTGGATCTGGGAGTCGCGGCCCTGGGTGATGACGCCGGTGAACATGGTGATCCGTCGCGTGTCCACCTCAAGCCAGTGCGCGCGGCTGTCGTCCTCCGCACACCACGCCCCGTCAAAGAAATCATCCTCGTTGGTGCCCGCCTGGGGAGCAGCGAGGGGATGTGGGCAGGGATGTCACCGTGAGCCGGGGGTGGGTGGGCGCAGGGCTGACCCTCACCTGCATGTTGAGGCGGCCGCGCTGGGCACCCAGCCCGTGGCGCAGCATGGAGGAGGCCAGGATCTGGTCATCCTCGATGCGGTGAGACTCCAGCCCGATTGGGGGGCACCCTGGGGACGGCAGGGGGTAGGGGGTGATGGGCTTCCCCCCCCAGCAGGGTGTCCCTGTCACCCCAGGAAGGAGGACACTCACTTTTCTTCTCTGCCGGAGGGGCCCATTCCTCCTCATCTGGATCCCACTTCTTTCCTCCTGGCTTTTTGGGTTTTCCTGGGAAAGGAAAAGGTGCAGTGAGGGGAGCAGGGATGGGCACAGCTGTGAGGGGACAAGGATGGGGGCTGGCACCCACCTTTGCGGTCCTGGCCCTTCTCCTCCGCCCAACGCTCTTCCTCCTCCTCTTCCTCTTTCTTGGGCTTCACTGTTGGTGAGGTGATACCCACCCCAGGGACGTGACACCAGTCCCAGGAACATGCCACCCACCCCAAGAATGTGCCACCTCCCTGGGGATGTGACACCCACCATGCAGCCATGTCACTCACCCCAGGGATGTGCCACCATCCCTGAAGACATGACACCCACCCTGGTGGTGCGACATCCACCCCAGGGAGGTGACACTCACCATCCGGATATGTCACCTATCGCAGGGACACGCCACTGACCCTGGGACGTGACCCACCCTGGGGAGGTGCCACCCACCGTGGGGACGGAACGCCCAGCCCAGGGACATGCCACCCTCCCTGTGGCTCTGCCATCGACCCTGGGGCACACATGCCCACCAAGGGCATGTGCCCCCCAACCCGGGCCCTGCCCACCCCGCCCAGCCCCCTCCACC
>VZRF01001866.1:178767-196930 GCA_013396875.1 Vireo altiloquus
GGGGTCACCCCGCCCCGCCACCCCCGTTCCCCGTGGGAATTCTGGTGTCGATCGCTCACCGGTGTCGGTGCCGGTTCCGGTGCCGGTGCCGGTGCCGAGGTCGGTGCCGAAGCCCAGCTCAACACCGTCCCCGTCCCGGTCCCCGCCGTCCCCGGGTCCAAGGAAGCCCCGCAGAAACTCCTCGATCTCGGCGTCGGTGAGCGCGGGGGGGCCCGGGGCTGCCCCCGGTGCCGGTACCGGCAGCAGCGGCAGCAGCGCGGCCGTCAGCAGGAGGCAGGAGCGGGGCGGCCCCGCCGGGACCATCGCGCTCCGCACCGGCCCCGCTCCCCGAGAGCCCCGAGAACCCCGGACGGGCGGGCTGGGGGCGGTGCTGCGGCCGGGGGCGGGATCCGCTCGGCACCGGGGTGACTCTGGCGCTTAACGGGACCGGGATGGCACTGAACGGGACGGGCACCGACGCTGTCACTGTCGCCGGCCCGGTACTGGCACCGCACCGGGGCCGGGACTGCCGGGAATCCGCACTGAACCCGCACTGACCCGCGCGGGACTGGCACCGGCACCGGGACTGGCACCGGCACCGGGACTGGCACTGCCGGGCACCAGCGCTGCCCTGGCACCGGGACTGGCACCGACACCGGGACTGGCACTGCCGGGCACCAGCGCTGCCCTGGCACCGGGACTGCCTGGGGCTGGTACTGAGCCCACCCTGGCGCTGTGCGGGGCCTGGACTGCAGCGGCTGGCACCGCATCAGCGCTTGCACGGCGCGGGACCGGCACGACACTGGCACCGGCCCTGTGCCACCAGCCGTGCCCCGTACGGGCAGGGCGGGCACCGGGCCGGGCGCTGGCGCTGGCGCTGTGCCCGCAGCAGCGGCACCGACACTGCGCTCCCAGCACGGGCGGGCACACGGCAGACGCCTGTACCCCCGAACCCGGGCACCCCTGTACCTCCCTGCACCCCCTGTACCCCCGCGGGTGCTGCCCACGCAGGCACAGGGCCCCACACGCCAGCGCTGTGCCTGCACGGGGACCGGGCACGCACCGACTGCACCCCCGGTACAGTGTCCCCATGGCCCCGAGCAGCACAGGGACACGCTGCACGTGTGGGGACAATGAACGTGGGACATGCACAGCACATGGAGCATGCACAGCACATGGAACATACACAGAACACAGAACACACTCAGCACACACACAGCACACAGAACACGCACAGCACATGGAACACACACAGCACATGGAACACGCACAGCACATGGAGCATGCACAGCACATGGAACATACACAGAACACAGAACACACACAGCACACAGAACACACACAGCACACACAACACACAGCACACAGAACACACAGAGCACACAGAACACACACAGCACATGGAACACGCACAGCACACACAACACACAGCACATGAGATCCCACACATGGGTCACACACTGCACACAAGATCCCACACACGCATGGCAGTGCCTTAGGCTCCCTGCACACGTTCTGCACATGCATGAAGCATGCACAGAGCATGCAGTGCACACGCAGGAAGCATGCACAGAGCATGCAGTGCACACGCAGGAAGCACGCACAGAGCATGCAGTGCACACACTCTGCACACGCTGCACATGCGTTACACAAATGCGACGCCCCTGAACCCCCCTGCTCGCAGGGCTGAGGGTCAGGCTGGGGTGTGCACCCCCAGGGGGGCAATGGGTGCCCCCCACCCTCCCGGGCCCTGCAGGCTCCCTGGGCCGTGGTGGCGGCAGGGCCACGTGGCAGCTCAGGCCGCTCGCCATCGTCACATGCGTGATCCCCCCTCGTCACACGCGTGGCCCCCCCAGCCATGACTCACTGTCCAGCAATGCTGGGGCCTGCCAGGAGCTGGGGGGCCCCACCTGCACCTCCCAGTGCCTCCCAGTGCAGCCCAGTGAGCCTCCGCTGCAGCCCCTGCACCACCTCAGGCAGCCCCAGGAATGCCCCCCGGCCCAGTTCCACTCCCACTCCCACTCCAGCCTTCCCAGCCTGTTATGGCTCCTCAGCACAGCCCCGAGTACAATACCCCTCCCTCCCCCCACTACGGTTTTCCCCCGGTACAGCCCTCCCATTCCCAGTACAAATCCCCCCCACCAGTAACAGCTCCCAGTGTAATTCCCCCAGTCCCAGCCCTATGCAGACCCCCCGGTACAGTCCCCCACCCTCTACAGCCCCCTTCCAGCTCAGCCTCACACAGCTCCCAGTATAGACTTCACATCCAGTATAGTTCCCCCTTTCCCAGTTCAGATTCCACCTCCCCCGGATCCCCAGCGCTGCCCCAGCCCCTGGCAGGGGGGCAGAGGCCTGGGACCCCCAGGGGGAACGGCCCATGGGTGGCACGGGCAGGGTCCTGGGAGGGGCGGGGGGTCCTGGAAAAGAGGGGTCCCAGTAGGATGGGGTAGGGTGTCCCCAGGATGGAGGGGTCCCATGAGGGTCCCAGCAGGATGGGGATCCCAGAGTGGGTCCAGGAGGATGGGGTGGGGGTCCCCTGAGAGTGTGGTGGTCCAGTAGCACTGGGGAGGGGTTCAGGAGGAGGGGGTTCCTCAGGAGGGTCCGCAGAATGGAGAGGGGTGGCCCAGCAGTGTGAAGAGGGACTTAAGTGAGGGGTGGGGGTCCCATGAAGATGTGGAGGCAGGAGGGTAGGAGTCCCAGGGCTGAGTGCCCCCCCAGTGCGAGGGGTCGCACCCGAGGGCACATTTCCCCCCCCCGGGGAGGCCCAGCCCTGGCGCTGCCCCCGTCCCCTCCTCACTCCCCACCCTCGTCCCACCCTTTCCTGCGCCTGAGTCACTCCCGGCGCCTTCCGGGTGCTGGGGCTGCCCTCGGTCCTGCTCGGGCGCCGCGGACGGAGCCAGGCGCAGTCGGGGCATCTCTCCGGGATCCGTCCGTCCGTCGGGGGTCCGTCCGTCTGTCCCTCGGGGGGGGAGGGGGGACGCTGTCGGGTTGTCCGTCTGTCCATCGTGGGATGTACTTGTGGGTCTCTGTCTGTCGCGGGGGCATCCCACCCCCGTGTGTCCGTCTGTCCTTCCAGGTGTCTGGCTGTACGTCAGGACACCTCTGAGTGTCTGTCCGTTTTTCTGGGTGTCCATTTATTGGGTTGATTGTCCACGGGAGTCTCTCCCTACCCATGGGGGCTCCATCTGTACGTAGGGGTGTCTGTCCATCCTCTGGGTGTCCGTCTGTCCACTGGGGTGTCTATCCACCTCATGTGGTGTCTATGTGTGCATTGGGGTGTCCCTCTGTCCTTCTGGGTGTCCATCTGGGCATCCAGTTGCCTTTCTGAATGTCTGTTGGCATGTCTGTCCTTCTGGGTGTCCGTTGGGGCATCCGTCTGTCCTTCTGAGTATTAATCTGTCTACTGGGGTGTCCTGGACCTCCGTCCTGCCTCCATCCTTTGCAACCATCTCATGGTGTCCCCCTCCTCCACAGGTCCATCTGTCCATCCGTCCATCTGTCCCCACCGCCCCAAGGCCATGTACACCCCGCTCCCCAAAAGGTACCCCCTCCCCANGGCTGCGGCCCGTGGAGGTGCCCGAGGCCACCCTGGGCGTGTTCTTCTCGGGGGACGCGTACCTGGTGCTGCACAACGGGCCGGAGGAGCAGTCCCACCTCCACCTGTGGATGGGTGAGCTCGAGGGGCAGGGAGGGCTGGGGTGATGGCGCGGGGCCGGGCGGGGCCGGGCGCTCACCTGGCTCCCCGCAGGCCGGGACTCCTCGCAGGACGAGCGGGGTGCCTGCGCCCTCCTCTCCACCCAGCTGAGCTCGCTGCTGGGCGAGCGCCCCGTCACCCACCGCGAGGTGCAGGGCAACGAGTCCGACCTCTTCATGGACTACTTCCCCCGCGGCCTCACCTACCAGGTATGGGGGTCCCCGGGGGCGCTTGGGGTGCTCCCGGTACTCAGCATTCCCACCCCAGATGGGTGCCCGGTGTCCCCGCTGGGCTCTCTGCACCCTCAGCATCTGCTTCGTCCTCGCTGAGCGTGATGAACCCCCCTGGGGTGCTGGGCACCCCCAGAAGGTGCTCAGCATCCCTGCTGGGTGCTCAGGTCCAGGTCTTGTCAACACCACTGGGTGCTCAGCACGCCTGTTGGCTGTTGGGCACCCCCACCAAACACTCAGCATTCCCACTGGGTGCTGGGCATCCCACCGAGGGCTCAGCCCCGCCATGGTTTGCTCAGCATCCCCTCTGGCTGCTCGGTCTCGGTGCTGGGTGGTGTCACCCCCAGTTGGTTCTGAGCCTCTCCCCTGTGCTGGCAGGAGGGTGGCGTGGCCTCGGCGTTTAAGCACACCCACCCCAGCCCCGGCCCTGGCCCCGAACCCAAACTGTACCAGGTGAAGGGCAAGAGGAAGATCCGGGCGAGCCAGCGGGACCCGTCCTGGGCCAGCTTCAACACTGGCGACTGCTTTCTCCTCGACCTGGGACAGGTGGGCGGAGGGCACCTGTCCCCACTGTCCACTCCCTGTCCCCGCTGTTGCCATCCCTGGCCCCCAGACCCTTCTCACCAGGTGTGAGGCAAAGTGCAACATGTCCCACATGCTCCTCTGTCCTGCAGGGTGTCCATTAGCTCAGTGGCATGTCCCTCTTTGTTGGGGCACCTGTCCCTCCATAGGACTGGCTGCTTGTCCTCCTCTTGGGGTGTCTGTCCTTCCAGTGCCACTGGGGCATTTCCCTGTCCATAGGGATGTTGGATGGTTGGGGTTTCCATCCCTCTTCCTGCCATGGCATCTTCCTGGACCAGCTTCAACCCTAGTGGCTGCTCCATCCCCAGCCTGGGTGAGGTGTGTCCTTGAGGGCCACCATGGGGCAGTTCCATCACCACTGTCCCCCCCCCTGCCCCCAGACCCTCTTCGTCTGGTGTGGGGCCCGGAGCAATGTCCTGGAGCGCAGCAGGGCGCAGGAGCTGGCCGCTGCCATCCGAGACAGCGAGCGGGGTGGCAAAGCGCGCCTGGAGATTGTGGCTGACGGCGAAGAGCCACCTGAGATGCTCCAGGTACATCCCCACTGGGCAGAGAGGGGGACCTGGGTGTCCCTGGGGTGGCTCTCTGACCCCCATCTCATCCCCTGGCAGGTGCTGGGGCCCAAGCCCCCCTTGCAGGAGGGCAGCCCTGAGGAGGACGTGGTGGCTGACCAGAGCAACACGGGGGCAGCCATCCTCTACAAGGCAAGGACACGGCAGGACACTGTGATGGCACCAGGGCTGGGCATGCCTAAGTGTCACCATGATGGGCAGAGGGGTGGAGATGGTCAGGGGTGATTCCAGGGTTGGCATGGCCAGGGAACAGTGCTGGGCAACATGGGGGGACACCAGGGTGGCCCCAGGGAACACGAGGTTGGGCACAGCCCGGGGACACTACGATGGCCCCCAGGAACACATGAGGTTGGACACGGCCTGGGGACACTCTGGTGACCCTCAGGAAAGCCACACAGAGCTGAGCGTGGCCAGGGGACACTGCAATGGCCCTAGGGGACACTGCGGGGGCCCTGGAGCAGGTGGGGATGGGGAATGCCAGAGTGGTTGGGTTAGGAGAGAGAGGACACGGGACTGGAGAGGCCCCAGGTGACCCCGCAGTGACGTCCCCTCCACGGGCAGGTGTCGGACGCGACAGGGCGCATGGACCTGACCCAGGTGGCCACCAGCAGCCCTTTCAGCCAGAGCCTGCTCTGCCCTGACGACTGCTTCGTGCTGGACAACGGCGCTGGCGGCATGGTCTTCGTCTGGAAAGGTGCCCAGGGATGACGTGGGACATGCAGGGTGACGTGGGACAGGGAGCGTCCCCAGAGCGGCTCTGACACTCCCCTCTGCAGGGCGCAAGGCCAACGAGCAGGAGCGCCAGGCGGCTCTGAGGGTGGCCGAGGAGGTGATCGCCCGCATGGGCCACCCGCCCCACACACAGGTGGGTCAGGGGGCGAGGGGTGCCCGGGGGCTGGCATGGGAGGCGTCACCCCCTCCCAATCCCTGTCCCCACAGGTGGAAATCCTGCCCCAGGGCCGCGAGACTCCCTTCTTCAAGCAGTTCTTTGCCAGCTGGAAATGAGCAGCAGGTGCCTGTGGGGTGGTGCTTGGCCTGGGGTGTGACCAGGCTTGTGCCAGCTGTGCCAGCTACCAGCAATGCCTGCGCTCTGCCCAGCTGTCCCTGTCACCATGAGCCCATCCCGTCCCCATTCACAACCTGGTGCACCACAGCCCTGATACCCCACACCAAGCCCACGCCATCTGTGATATCCCTGTGCCTTTGCCCACACCATGCCCATTCCAGGCCCATCTCCATGCCACCCCAAGCCCACACCATCCCCATTCCCTGTGCCGCCCCAAGCCCACACCATCCCTGCCCCTGTGCCATCCCATCACCCCTCTTCCTTTGCCCACCCCGTGCTTATCTCCATCCCCATCCCCACCCCACCCAAACCCACATCATGCCCACAAGACACCTCCTCCTCACGCTGCTCTGCCACCCTCTTGCCCTCACTGCCTTCTTGCTGTGCCTGTGCCACGCCATGCCCACCCCGTGCCCACCCTGCCTGTGCCACACACCTGCCCCTGTGCCCAGGTCCTGGGGAATAAAGGGACAGTGCCGTCAGTGCCGTGTCCCAGCCCGGGGATGGGGACACATGTGGGGACTCAGACAGGACAGGGCAATGGTGGCACAGGGGGTGAAGTGTCTCCAGCATTCCGGTGTGATGCCAGCCCCCGTGGCACCCTGCAGGGCCACCTCTGTCACCAGGGCACCAGTTCTCTGCCCCATGGCCACACGGTCCCCAGGTCCTTGTGTGAGCACCTGACCCTCTGTGTTTGGGAAGGGTGGGATGTGGTGCCCATCTGGCTGCCACCATGGGTCCTCCGTGTCCCCAAATCCCTCATGCCTCCAAATCTCCACTGTTCTTCCATCTCCACACCCTCAATGTCCCTGCAGCCCCAATATCCCCCCTGTTCTCAAACCCCCAGTGCCACACCCCCAAAGCTCCTCTCCACCCTGGGGCCACCCAGACCCCAGGACCCCAACCAGTGAAGGCTGCTTCCTCCCTCATTAGACCCAGATAATCAGTGTTGAGACTAATTATGTGCCCAGTTACCCCTCCCTCGGCCCCTGCTCAGGACAGGCTGGTGTGATAACACACCTGGCATTACGGACACCAAACCCCTGGCATTCCTCTCCCATTCCCACCCGGATCCTGCCACATCCATCACCAAAGAAAAGCCCTTTTATTGTAGCTGGGGAGGGCCTGGGGGGAGCAAGGAGCAAAAGGAGCTCGGGGGAGGGACTCGGCGAGGACACCACGTCCCCCACACCTGCAGGAGGGGTGGGCAAGCTGGGACCCCCCAGCCCTGTGCCCTCCTTCTGTTCCTGAAGGGACACCAAGGTGGGAAACGTCTGGGGGAGGGGCTGGGCTGGGCTTTTCCTTGTTCACAGTGAGTTTGGGGGGTGGGGATGGGGGTCCCACGCGCTCGGCCGGGCTGGATCTGCGCTGCAGGGAAGGTTATTCACTCCCAGTTTGAATCCCTGGAGCACACTGGGGGCAAGGGAAGGGAGCAGTGGGGAGAGCAAGGAGGAAAACACAGGATCACACGTGGTGAGCTCAGTGTGCTCGGGGCGGTGGGGAACAGGGGCAGGATTCGCCTCTCCTGGTCATGTCGGACCCTGCAGGATTCCAAAATTATTCTGATGAGCTTTTCCAATGAAATAAAATTGGGAAAGTGGCTTCTCCAGTGTGGCTGCGGCAGGTCCAAGGTCAAGGGGTGGGAGGGAGCACAGGGGGGAGGTAATTTGTTCCCTGAAAATTCCTCTGAGGGATTTGTCACGCCCTCCTTGCCACTCCAAAAGCGAGGGAGGAGGGGGAGACCAGCACTGTGGGCTCAGGGTGGGATGGGAGCCCTCCTTTGGGGGATGGGGGGCAGCGCCTGGGGGGCCCCACTGCCGAGGGACTGGGGAATGGCACTTCACTGAGAGAGAGAGAAAGAAATAGAGAAGAAGAAAAAAGCCACATGTCGTTTGGAAGAATCAGGCAGGAACTGAGTGCTCTCGGGGGTCTGGAGCAGTCCCAGGGGTCTGGAGCCCCCCACCAGCCCCCCTGCCAGCCCCCCTACTCTATCAGTTCCACGTAGTTGGCAGGGAACATGCCAAAGTGGCCGTCGGGGCCATAGCCACGCCACCAGCCCTCGTCGATCATCTCGATGTTGGTGATGATGTTCTCGGGATCAAAGGAGATCTCAGTGTCATCAGCTGGAAGGGACAGAGAGAGAGGGGTCAGAGCAGCTGAACTACCCCAGCTCTGGGGTTCCCAAGGCAAGAGGGATGTGGAGCTGCTGGAGCCAGTCCAGAGAAGGCCACGGAGGTGCTCCAAGGGCTGGAGCCCCTCTGCTCTGGGGACACACTGGGAGAGCTGGGGGTGTCCAGCCTGGGGAAGCTCCAGGGAGAGCTCAGAGCCCGTTCCAGGGCCTGAAGGGGCTCCAAGAGAGCTGGAGAGGGAGGGGGGACAAGGGCCTGGAGGGACAGGACACAGGGAATGGCTCTGTGGGTCTCACCAGCCTGGTAGTCATAGAGTGCCCGGGCACAGAGCCCCTTCCCCGCCAGGTCCGGGGGCTCCTGGTACTCCACCCTGTAGTCGTATTTGGCGTTGTCAACTTGTTCCTTCAGGAAGGAGAGGAGAGCAGGAATTACCAGGAGAACAGGGGGAGAGAAAACAACAATGTCCAGTGCCCAGAAATGTCCATCAGCCCCCTGAGGCTTGGAGACCTCTGTGCTGGAGGTCCCAGGTGCCCTCTGGAATAAAACGTGGGCTCCAGAGAAGTTGTGCCACAGCTCTGCCACAGCACCCAGGAGACACAGGAGCAAACCAGCTCTCAGCCAAAGAGCCAAGGTGGCCACATCCCCACCTGGCTCACACCCATCCCTGTCCCTTGGGACCTCATCCCAATGGAAACACCAGTGGCAGACAAGCCCTCTGATCCCTCGGGATCCCTGCTGCAGACAGAGCTCAGCCCCCAGCAGATAAGTTCAGCTTCTGAAACATTCCTGCCAGAACCTGAGCTGGCTGCAGTTTGCTTTCCTCAGGAAAGGCTGAGGGGATCACTGAGCCCATCTCCCCTGGAATCCTTTGGAACGTGCTGGACGCTTCCGGACAAATTCCAGAATGAGAAAATGTTTGGAATGCTGATGGTTTGGTGAGCAGAGAAGAACCCAAAGGGGCCCCACATCTCTGAGGGAAACATGGCAGCACAGCACAAGCCCAAGATTAGCCACTGGAGAATGCTGGAGTGCACCAGGAATAGCTGGGATTGCCAACTCCACTGGGTTCAGATGGGCAGGGAAGCAGGAGAAGGAGGAGAAAGGGCTCTGGAAGAGGCTGATGGATCCTCTCCCCTCACTGGCTCTGGGATGTGGCACTGACAACAGCCAGAGTGGCCCTGGGGTGCAGGATGGGTGCCAGGGACTCAGTACCTCTCCCACTGGGAGCACTGGGAAGGGTCATAGCAGCACCCCTTTGCCACGTGGGTGCATCCTGAGTACACCTGAGCTCTGGGGTTTCTCCATTTCCTACGATTTTAGCCCAGGAAAGCATTCCAGGCGCATCCTAAGGATGGGACAAGCCATGCTCTCCCACTCAGATCTGGCCCCGACAGGATTCCCTCTCCCCAGACTCACACGGGGTGGCTCCTCGTAGATGGCCGAGGGCTCCGGAGGCTCCTCATACAGATTCTCCTCCACGTGGGACCCTGGGACACCAGAATTGTATCCAGAGTCTCGTCCTGAGGAGAAACAAGGGATTTGTCACCAAAACCTGCCCTGTCCCCTCGTGGGCTCCTGCCCAGGCTGGGGTGACCCCACATTCCTGCCATGAGCTGGGTGTCCCCCAGGTCTCCTGTCCAGCCGGGGGATGGAGCACACACAAACCAGGGGAGGGAGCAGGGAGGGGTTTAGGGAGCAATGAGAAGGACAAAGGAGAGACCTATCTCTGACAGGGAAGGGATAGAGAAGGGATAAACTCGAGATGAAAAACTTCCCAGGGAGGGAAAGGGCTGGAGCAGAGGTCCTGGCCAAGAGCAGCATCTAGTGGTGACAGCAGCCTGGGGACACCAGAGCTGGACCCCAGCCCCAGTTTGTCCCTGCTCCCCAGTTTGCCCCTGCCCGTGGCAGAGGGGAGTGGAAATAAATGGTCTCTCAGCTCCCTTCCAAGCCAAACCAATCTGTGATTCCATGACTCAGGGACAAGGCCAGCCCCAGTGCCACCCACAGCACACAGGGAGACCTCTGGGCACAGCCAGCCCTTCTCTGGAATCGCTTCCTCCCCCAAACCACTGGGAACTGGTTGGGCAGGGACACCTCCCACTGTCCCAGGCTGCTCCCAGCCCCATCCAGCCTGGCCTTGGGCACTGCCAGGGATCCAGGGGCAGCCACAGCTGCTCTGGGCACCCTGTGCCAGGGCCTGCCCACCCTCACAGACAGGAATTCCTTCCCAATATCCCATCCATCCCTGCCCTCTGGCACCGGGAAGCCATTCCCTGTGTCCTGTCACTCTGTGCCCATGTACTTTACTGCGACAAGGAAACAGCCCAGCCTAACTCTGGAGCAGGGAATCTCCTGCACAGGCTGGAGCCACCTCGGCTGCGTCCTGGGGCATTTTGGAGAAGTCCAAGCGTGACTGTCAAAGCCCCTGTGGCAGGTCTGGAGGAAGGCTGGGGGTGCATGGAGCCGAATTCCAGCCCAAATTCCAGCAGTAGCTATCCCCCAGGCACTGAGCCCCAGGAACCATCCTCATCCTCAGCATCACACTCAGCCCTGGCCGGAGACAAAGCCCAGGGTTCCTAGCCCACAGAATGGGAAAACCAAATGGAATCTCCAAGCCTGGCCTCAAAATGCCCAGTTTTGGAGCTCTGGTTGGAAAGGTGAGGAGAAAGCTTTGGGGAGTGGAGGGAGCCAGGCACGTACCTGCTGCAGGTGCTGGGGAGGCAGGAGGGGACCCCCAAACATCCCGGCTGGAGGAGGCAGGACTGGGCACCGAGTTCACCTCCTTCTGCAGGAATGGGCTGCGGAGCTTCCCTGGAAAAGGAGTTCAAGGGGCTGCAGGAACCTGGGGGGCTCCTAGCCTGGCTGTGCACCCACAGGTACTGCTGGGTCACCCTCCCAAGCAGGATTTTCCAGCTCTAATCCTGGTTGTGGAAAACAAGTTTGGCAACTGGTTACAGCAGCAGCCAAGGGAAAATTTAAAAAAAAAAAAAAAAAAAAAAAAGGATTTTTGCAGAGGAGGAAGAGCTGGAGGACCCTGCCTCCAGCTCTCCGTGGTGAGTTTTGGAGAACCCTGAACTCAGACAACAGTCCACAGACATCAGACTGGGAGGGGACAATGCAAACTGGTTTCTGCCAGTGCATTTCCTGTGGCAGGAGGTAACTGCACTGGTATCTCCTCATCTCCACCTCCAAACCAAACAAAAGCTGAAGAGAATTCCCAGACAAACCCTACCAGCACCAAGATTCCTGCCTTACCTCTGGGTCTGGTCAATCCCAGGGCATCTATCTCCCTTTCCTCCATGAAAACCATCAAATCCTAATGAAATACCTCAGTCTCTCCCCATGATGTCTAACCATCAAAAAAGACATTTTCCCAGCGTGGCATTCCCTCCTCTCCCACCATGGCTTGCCTGCCCAAGGAAGTAGGAATTCATGCTCCTATCATCAAGTGAAAGTGATTATTCTGAATCAATTGAAGGTGCTTTGGAGGGGGTTGGGCTGAGGAGGAGGAGGAGGAGGAGGAAGAGGTGGCAGAGGCAGTCACCCGGGGGTGTCACGCGCTCGTCACAGCTATTTCCTCAGCTACTCTCAGCTCTGGTTTGCAAACTTCCTGATTTCTGTCCGACAGATCGGATCAGGTTCTTCTAACACCACAAGATTCTGCTTGGCTGGGGCAGTGCAAAAATTTGGGTGAAATTTCATGGAGTTGGGACAGATTGAGATAGTGGCGTTTTCCTGGTGTTAATATACTGAACTTTAATGAAAAAAAAACCCAATATCTTTAAGTCTCAGAAGGGGAATCAGAGCATGGAAATCTTCTGTCTTTGTGATTAAAACCAGGCGAGAGAACGGCAGGAGCCAGGTGTGGGACACAGCACAGCAGAGAACATTGGTGTGACAAGAGCAGCCTGTCCTCAGCTCAAACTGTGGCCTCACCCTGTGGCTGCCCCACTGGGACCCCTCCAAGTGCAGAGAGACTCGGGGAGGAGGGGGGCCTGCCCTGGCACCCTCCCCGTGTCCCCAGGCCGTACCTGGCTGTGCTGGCACCCCCACGTCGGCTGGCCCTGCTCTCTCCCTTTGCTTGAAGATGTCGCGGGGGTTGACAGCTCTCTGTGCGATCAGCGTGGCAGCCTCCTGCCCAGGGAGGGCACACAGCCTGCTCAGCCCCGAGGGGCACGGCAGGGACAGAGCCCCCTGTCCCCAGGGGCTCAGGGCCCCGCTCCCCACCTGGGCTTTCTCCACCGACTCACTCCTCTTGAAGCCCTTTCGCTGCCGCGCCTCGAACTCCTCGGCCTGCTCCTTCTGCGGCACAGAGAGCGTTGGGGGCTGAGCCACCCCTGGCTGCCCTGGCCACCCCTCCCAGCCCCTCCAGCCCTGCCCACCCCTCTGAGCCCCCTCCAATTCCTTCCAGAACCATCCTGCCCCCCCGGACCCCCCTGCCCCCTTCAGCCCCCTCCGGACCCAAGGAACAGTGATGGAGGGTGGATGAGGAGGAAACTCTGGATCTGGGAGGGAGATGCAGGAATTCTGGAGTGAGGATAGGGACCTGGTGCCATGGAATCGTGGAGTGATCTCTGTTGGAAAAACCCTCTGAGAGCATCAAGTCCCAACTGTTCCCCAGCACAGCCAAGGCCACCACTAGCCCATGTCCCCAGGTGCCACATCCTGTTAAATCCCCCCAGGAATGGGGACTCCAGCACTGCCCTGGGCAGCTGTGCCAGAGATGGACAACCCTTTCCGTGAAGGAATTTTCCCAATATCCAACTTAAATCTCCCTGTGCAACTTGGGACCATTCCCACTTGCCCTGTCCCAGGTCCCTGTCCCCTTCCCCGTGGATAAACCTCGCCTGGGGCCAGCACCAGAACTCACCCACTGCTGCTGCTCCCTGTCCCTGTTCTCAGCCTCCTGTTGCTGCTGGAGTCTCCTGTGGGGACAAACTGGAGTTAAAATGGAGGATTTGAGACCTCACCCCACTGCAGATCCCTGTGAATAGCACATGGAGGCCATCCCTCACTTCGGTAATGCTCCCCCTCACTTCAGGGCCAGACAAGGAGCTACAGGTCACCCTTCAAGAGAGGAGCACAGTGAGAGGGGCAAGGGCTGCTCCAAATAGTGGGATCATTCCAGGGAAATCTCTTCCTTGGGGATATGGACATGAGAATCTTGATATGGGAACTGGGCAGATTTCCCTGGAGTCGTCCCTGTGGGGCTTGGAGCTCCCAGGACTTCTGACACCTCAAAAATAGGGGCCATGGGTGCCAGGCAAGAGTTCAGGAAGCAAAAGGAGAATAGTCCTGGAGCAGGATCCATGGGCAGGGAAACTCAGGGGTGATGCTGAACTAGCAGCCAAGCTCCTTGGGGGTTAGCCAGGGAGATGTTCCCTCCACACCCGGAATAAGATCCCCTCATATCTGTTCTCTTAAAGGAGATTTCCTGGGATTGCAAGAATTCCAGCAGTGGGGAATACATGGACATGATCCACCACTTCCCAAGGAATAAACTTTGCTGGAGTGGGGGCAGCTCAGAGAGGGAGGGACAGGGACACCTGGCACCACAGAGATCCCAGAGAGCAGGACAGTCTCTGGGAATTGTTCCCAAAACCCCACTCACTTCTGGGCCTCGATTTCACTGGATCTGGCTTTAAACATCTGCTCCCGCCCTGCTGCCTCCTGCAGCTCCCGCTCCCGCCGCTCCCGCTCCAGCCGCTGCCGCTCTTCCTCCGCCCTCCTCTTCTCCTCCAGCCGACGATTCTCCTCATCCTTCTGCGGGGACATGGCCACAGAGCCTTGGGCTTCCCGGGCTCAGGGCTGGGGGGTCACACTGCCAGCGCTCGGAAACCCCTGGCCCTCTGCCTCCCGGGGCATGGGCAGGTCCCAGGGGACACAGCCCAGGGGACACAGCCCAGGGTTCTGGCACATCCCAGGGGACATGGCAGATCCCAGGGGACAGGGCAGATCCCAGGGCATGGGCAGGTCCCAGGGGATATGGCATATCCCAGGGGACATGGCACATCCCAGGGCTCTGTGGCAGGTCCCAGGGGACATGGCACATCCCGGATCTCGCTGTGGATCCCAGGGCTCTTATCCAGCCAGAAGGTTCACATGTTACTGCTTAACCCCACAAAACCCAATGAGAAGGGGAAGGACATGGGGAGCAGCCCTCGGAGAGGTGAAGAACCAATTTCCTCACCCAGATGTTGGGAGCTGGGACGCAGCCCAGGTCTGCCGGGAGAGCTGGAGTGCATCCCAGCCATCCACTGGGAGCTAGGGTGCATCCCAGCCCTCTCTCCCTGAGCCCAATTCAGATGAGGAAAAGGAGCACCTTCCCCTTCAAAACTCAGCCCCTCCTCTCTGAGCACCCCGAGGTAGCAGCTCTGAGCTCTGGGTTCCCGATTCCAGGCAGGATTCCCCAGTTCCCAGACAGGGAACAAGCACATGGAGAATAATCTCCAGCTAAATCCAAACACTTTGTGCTCCGAGGCATGCCCTCACTCACCTCTGCTTTGGCCCAGAAATTATCCTTATTGACCCTCTTGATTTCAGACATCGCGTTCGTCTTCTGGTACACAGAGCCCTGAGGAAGACACAGAGAAATCACCCTTTTTCCATTTTCTGTCAAAAATCAGCCCAAATCAGCCCAGTCTGGAACTTCTCTTAGCAGTTCCTATAACCTGATGCTTTGTCCCAAAATTTAAAGAAGGGCTGGGTGAGGCCAGTGATGTGCACGTTGCCAAAAATGGGGAATTGCTGGCACAGGTTGCTGCCCCATCCCTGGAAGCATCCAAGGCCAGGTTGGATGGGGCTGGGAGCACCCTGGGAGAGTGGAAGGTGTCCCTGCCCATGGCAGGGGTGGCACTGGGTGGGATTTAAGGTCTCTCCAACCCAGCCCATGATTCCATGCTTCAAACCTGCCCTCTGGCAGTGGGAATCCATTCCTCCCTGTCCTGTCACTCCCTGACCTGGTGCAAAGTCCCTCTCCAGCTCTCTTGGAGCCCTTTCAGGCACTGGAAGAGGCTCTAAGTTCTCGCTGGAGGTTCCCTTCTCCAGGCTGAACATCCCAATGGCCAGGGATGACAGTGGTCCCAGACCCTCCCGCACCCAGAGGGACCTAAAAGCCCTCACTGACTCAACTCACCACGGGAGCCTGGGGCCCTGAGTCCTGGAACTTGCTGCTCTCCTTGTGGAAGCTGTAGTTGGCCCCGGAGGCCTTGGCCACCTTCTCCATGATGAGTTCAGGCTCCACGTCCTCCTCTGCCCGGGCATTGATGGTGACGTGAGCCCCCTGAGCAGGAGGAACCAGGACAGGGGTGAGGGGATCACTCTGGGAGCCCCTAAACCTACCACCCTGCCCTGGTGGGGCCTGTCTGTGCTCCCAGAGCTCCCAAGGGAAGGAAAAGGGTTCTGGTGAGAAGGAGAAAATATCCAGAGGGATTTTTTTGGGCAAGCTGCTCTACTGGAAGATGTCCCTGGCCATGGCAGGGGAGTAGAACTGGCTGGTCTATAAAGTCCCTCCAACCCAAAGGAGGACAGGAGAAGGATCAGACCTTTAGGAAGTTGGCCACGGTGCTGACGTGGTTGGCACAGGCTCCTTTCCTCACGTCATTGACCCCTTCACCCGTCTGCAATGAGACACCATCGGCTCACCGAGCCCATCCGGGGCATCCACGGCAGCAGCCCCTGGATCCGAGCCCCAGTCCCTCTCCAGCTCTCCTGGAGCCCCTCAAGGCACTGCAAGGGGCTCTGAGGTCCCTCCAGAGCCCTCCCTTCTGCAGGCTGGACACCCCAGCTCTCCCAGCCTGGCTCCATGCAGAGGGGCTCCGGCCCCCTCCCAGTTAAGCCGAGCTCTGGCCCCACTCACCCAGTTGACGAGGACATATTTGGGCAGCCCAGAGTTGGGATCCTTCACGCGGCAGAAGCCATACATCACCTTCCCACTGTTGAGCTCCTCCACCATCTCCTCCAGGCCCCCATCTGCCCCGGGAGGAAGGAGAGGGGTGAGTCCAGCCCACTCCTACGTGTGCTGGGAACAGCCAAATCCTCCCAGCTCCGTATTCCCTGGAGACTACCCCCATTAGATTTGGGGCTGTCGTACCTCACGAGTGTCTCAGACTCCTGTGTTTACTCTGCAAACACATAACCTGATCATTTATCACCCATGTGATTATTTCGGAGCCGAGCCCTGGCCTTTTCTCACCCACTCCCATCTCAGCAACCTTTATCACCCAGTTCCTCTTCCTCAGACCCTCACAAACCCCACATGGAAAGATCCTGGATCTGCAACCAAGTGCAGGCGTGACAGAGAAGGGGAAGGAGCTGCTCACACTCCCTAATCAATTAGAGGCTTTAACGAGAGCAGGCAGCTGCCAGTTTTGTCCACAGGTTCCTGCACAAAACACTTCAGTGAGGACAGGAATGGTGCTGAGACGTGGTGGAGGAACCGGCTGAGCCTTGTTCCTGCTTTGTCAGATGGGAAGTAAAGACAAAGGGCAATGTGAGGTAAGGTCCTGCTTGTCCACCATGGGGAAACTCCTGCCTCCCTCCCTGTTACACCCACCTAGAGGGGTCTCAGTGCTGCTCTGAGGACTTGGGAGTGAATCCCAGAGGGAAAATCCCACACAGGGCTCAGGCAGGGGCAATGGAAAGGGAACAGCGTCGCTCCCACTACACCAATACACTACCAGGAAAGGACAAAAACCACCAAAAATGCACACTCTCATCTCAAAAATATTCTCCCAGACCACAGTTCCTCCTGCACTGGATTGTCTGAGCCCTGAGAATTGGGAAAAGAGCTCCTGGTCCTCATCACCCCTGGCAGGAGTAACACAGCCCAACACAGCTCGCTCTGCTCTGCAGCAGCACCCAGATCATTTCCTCCTCCCTATTAAATATTTATTATTTGGCTCTAAATTTGGCTGCAAACCCGGCAGGGAAGTTGAAGGTTGGAAGTCTGAAGCTGGTGGGTGAGGGCTGGCAGGGAAGGGCGCAAGGGGAATGTTGGGGGAGCAGGGACCTGTGGGGAGCTCGGGGCTCTGTAGCTCCCCAAAGCTCCCCTTTGTGACTCAACACGAGTTTTCCTCAACAAAACTCCCCAGCACCAAACCCCTCGCACCATGGGCTCCACCAGACCCTGTGGAGCATCCCAGAAACTTCCACAGAGTTCCACAGGCTGGGAAAAACCACTTGGAAATTAAGGAAGAAGCTTGGGAGGGATGAGAGGATGCAAATTCCGAGCATGGGGAAACCTGCCTGGATGTGCTGCTTCCCCAAGGCTTCGGCTTCCCAGACAGTAGTGTTTGGGCGGGAACCAGCAGCCAAATAAAAAATAAATGAAAAAGGATTGTGGGAAGAAGGGAACTGGACATGAGGGGCTTTAGAAGCATTTAGGAGCTCTGGCTGAGCGAGTGGCTTTGGAGTACCACGTGGCCCTGCCTAAATCCGGGATCTAAAATACCTCGGGGATGCAAAGGGCAGCCAGGATCCAAACTCTGGATCCTTTGGAAAGGAGGAAAATGAAAGGAAGGGAGAAGCAGAGCGGCTGGTGAGCTCTGCTCCGTATTCCTCACTCCGAAATCACACCTAACATCCCAGCAGAGCTCCCACCCTTCTCCCACCACCAAGGGCACCTCCCAAAACACCCTCGGGGGTTGAAAACCTCAGGCAGGTCCAGTGAGATGAGCCCTGGAAGCCTCCCCAGACCCCTGGAAGGCTCTGGAGCCGCAGCAGCAGGGGGACAGTCCCCAGCACACTCACCTCCAGAGCCAGCCACCCGCAGGTCATTGCTGTTACCTTCATAGGTGAACAGAGCCCTAAAATTAAGGCAGAAATGGGATTTTTTAGCCAGCAAAGCGCTCATCTGGGGTGTTCCCACACCCCTGACACCTCCTGAAGTGCAGAGCCCCACAAGGACCCCCACC
>VZRF01001866.1:207397-222465 GCA_013396875.1 Vireo altiloquus
CCGTGGGTCAGCCCAGGCACCACAGATGCCTGGGGAGGCTCCGGAACAGAGGGAGCAGTGGGAGCAGTGGGATCACTGGGAGCGCTGGGAGCAGTGGGATTTTTGCTGTGGGGGCAGGCTGAGCCCGTTCCTCCCGCTGGGATCGCCCCATGCGGATGCAGGGAGATGAATGGATCCATTGAGGCAGGGGCCGGGAGCTGCAGACAAAAGCCTCGGGGCGGCAACAGGATTCGGGGCTGCCAGCTTTGGGGACGGGGAGGAGGGGCAGGGAGTGGGGGCCTGGTGGGCAATGAGCCTGTCCTGCCCCACGGGTGCTGGGGGCACCCACGGGTGGGGAGAGCTCGGGGTGTCCGTGGGGTGCTGGAGTCACCCGGGGCAAGGGATGTGCGGGTCCTCCGTGGGGGGAGGATGCTCGGGGTGCTTGGGGTGAGGGAAGCTCGAGGCACCCAGGGGTGAGGGAAGCTCGGGGTGCTTGGGGTGCTCGGAGTGAAGGATGCTCAGGGCACCCAGGGGTGAAGGAAGCTCAGGGTGCTCAGAGTGAAGGATGCTCGGGGCACCCAGGGGTGAGGGAAGCTCAGGGTGCTCGGGGTGAGGGGTGCTCGGGACACCCATGTGGGGAGGGTGCTCGGATATCCTGGTGCCGAGGCCGCTCTGGGCTGAGGCTGTGACCCGACCTCGATGTCCTGGCTGTGCTCCAGCCTCATCCCACTGCCCCCTGTCCCTGTCTGCCCTCTGGGGCCGAGTTCTTCAGCAGACGCCATCGATGTCCCCAGGGTGGGGACTTGGGATCTGTGGGTGGAGATGAGGTCGCCTAACTGCCACCACTCCAAGCTCATCCCAAATGGATTGGATTTCTTTGCTCGTTTTTTGTCTCCCACCTGCTTTTTCCACCTTCCCATCCCAGCCCCGTTGGCATTTCCCATCTGGTGTCCATGGGTCTGGGCTGTGTTACAGGAATGGACAAACATCTGTTGTTAAGGTGGCACAAAAACTCATTCCCACCCCAAAGTCCTTGTCCCCACCTGGGACGCCCTTTGCCCAGCCGGTGTCACCCAAAAAATGCCCAGAGGGGACAGGGTGATGTCTCCTGCATCACCCCCACATTGCCCCTTAAAACCTCTAAATCCTGATGGGAAAATAACTCTTACCAGGAATTTTTGGGGTCCTCCTTGGGATGTGGGGATGCCGGAGAACCCCCCGTAAGTCTTCTGGCTGGAATTTGTCATCCTGGTGCTCATGGGCAACATCTGGAGGAGATTATTTGGCTGGGAAGCGGATGGATGGCGGGGGTGGGGGAGAGATTTATGTCTCATTCCCTGGGCTGTAAATCCAGCTGTAATTGGGATTTCTCCCTTCCCAGTTATCCCAGGGAGGCGGAATGCAGCAGCTGTGGTGCAAGGCTGTGGAACGGGTGATGGGCTCTGTGGGGCCGGGGTGCTCCTGGGTCTTCTCCCTGGGCATTGGGGTGATTTATTGGGGTGCAAAGGATGTCCCGTCCTGGCTCAGGAGGGTGAGAGGCCAGGTCCCCACTTTCCCCTCTCCTTTCTCCCCCCTTCCCCTGTTTGGGGCTTCCCCCCAGTCCCCCTCGGCACCATCCCCATCTGCAGCAGCCCTGGGTGCAGCTCCAGACCCTTCTGCCAGGGCAGATTTGGGTTTTTTCCCACCTTCTTACTCCCAAGCACAAAGTTTTATGGAACTGGATGATGCACTGAGCCCAGAATTCCTGTTCCCTCAAAATTCCCATCTCCCTGTCACTCCTGAAGCCAAATTTGGGTGGTGTTTTTTCCAAACAAGCTTTTGACACTGCCCAAAGCTGGATCTTGGGATGCTGTGGGGCTGCAGTGGCCACACCTGGACAAACATTTTGGGGAGCTCTATTAACCATCCTACAGCCCCCCATTTTCTACCCTAATGCTTGGCCTTTCCTGTCTCTCCGGCATGATTTTGGGATGAATTTTGGGGGAAAAGGACTGGAGCAGAGGAGGGAGAGGGAAGGGCTGTTGGTTATCCCACAGCTGTGTAAACAGGCTGAGAATCTGGGGGTCTCTGGAGGGGCTCTGGGGACTTTGCAAAGCCCTGGGAATTGGGGCTGGAAAAGGGATTGGCATGAGGACTGGCGAGCAGGGGTGGCCACTCCCCACCTCCTGTCCTGGGCGACAAAAGGATGGATGCTCCAATCCGTGGATGCCTGTGGGAATCTTCCTGGGTGTTTTCCAGCTCATTTGGGGGGGTTTTGGGGACGGGGGTGAAGCCCTCACGTGCTGGGATCACCTGGATCTCCTCCGTGGTGGTTCCTGCAGGATCATCTCTGGAGGCAAAGGGAAAAGCAATTGAAGAGGCTCCTGCCCCTGAGCCTCTGGTAAAATGGTCCCAAACAGACCTTTTCTGTCCCAAAACAAGGCCGGTGAGTACCAAGCCTGAGGCTGTGATGCCAGCAGAGAGGAGCTGTGCTGGGACAGGGAGCGATGGAATGTGCAGCACTGGGATGAGCTGCGGAGCTGGAAACGGAGCAGCAGGACAGGCAGGGCTGGAATGGGCGGTCCTGGGACACCGGGAGGTGCTGCAGCCAGCCTGGAAAAACCATTTCCCTCAAAAATCCCACCTCACCTGCGCACGAGGCAGCGCAGCCGTGCTGGGACACTGGGACTGGACACCGGGAGAGGACACTGGGACTGGACACCAGGAGTGGACACTGGGACTGGACACTGGGAGAGGACACTGGGACTGGACACCAGGAGTGGACACTGGGACTGGACACTGGGACTGGACACCAGGAGTGGACACTGGTTCTGGACACTGGGACACACAACCGGGACACAGAATCCTGGGACACACAGCAGCCACCTGGACCTGCTGCAGCGGGATCCACGGTGCTGGGATGTGCCACAGCAGGATCCACGGTGCTGGGATGTGCCACACAGGGATCCACGGTGCTGGGATGTGCCACAGCAGGATCCACGGTGCTGGGATGTGCCACAGCAGGATCCACGGTGCTGGGATGTGCCACACAGGGATCCACGATGCTTGGATGTGCCACAGCAGGACACGCAGCCCCAGCCCAGCCCCAGCCAGGCACTTTTCCCCCTTCCCAGGGAAATCATCACAACTGGATGGATCCCTGTGCCCAAGAGGAGCGGAAATCCTCTCGTGAACGCCCTTAATTGGGCACCGGGGGATCCCCTGGCCCCCCTTCCTCTGGGTCTGGGGGCTCCCAGAGGGATGGGCTCCAGCAGGGAAGGGGTTATCCCTGTTTTTAATTGGCTGGTAACGAGGACCCAGGACTGGCTCTAATCTCTCTGGAATGTGACCGATTTTCAACTATTTTCCTCTTTTTTTTTTTTTTTGCTGCTGTTTCACAGCTCGGATCCCCACGTGGGGGGGACAGGGGGGGCTGTGTCCCAGCCGGAGCCAAGGGATGGGGAGGAAGAGGAGGGGAGGGGGGGTCATTTTTCCACATCACCACCGAGCCATTCACCAGCTCCCCCCGCTTTGTATATTTTGAAAGGGTCCCCCCTCTTCCCCCCCTTCCTTTCCCCCTTCCCTTCCCCAGCCTTCCAAAATGGCCTCGAAATGAGAATCAGCCTTTTATCCCCCAAACCTTCCCCCGCCGCCGCCCCCCCTGCGCCGCCTGTCCCCGTCCCCTCGCGCCTTCTCCGCTTACAGAGCAGCCCAGAAAGCTCCTTTGTGACGGGGAGGGGGCGGGGAGGGAGCCCCTGGGGGCGTGGGGGGCACCTCCCGCCCTGCCCTGGACGTGGTCACAGGAGGAGCACCGAGGGGTGCTCGGAATGCGAGGTCCTGGCAGGGACAGCCGGGGGGTCCCCAGTGCCACCCCAGTGTGGCTGCAGGCATGGCCGTGGAGGTGTTGGGACATTTTGGCTGCCCTGGCACTGCAGGTCACCTGCATTTGGGGAGGGTGCCCCAAAGCTGGCACGTGGGGAGCAGTGGTCACAGTGAGCCTGGGGTGGCAGTGAACTCGGGGTGGCAGTGAACCTGGGGTGACAGTGAGCCTGGGGTGGCAGTGAACTCAGCGTGACAGTGAACCTGGGGTGGCAGTGAGCCCAGTCCCAGCTGCCAGGGGTGGATCCAGTCCCGGCACCTGTGGGATTATCCCAGCAGTGCCAAAGTCTCCCCACGCTGGGAGTGTGATGCTGGAGCGTCCCCGTGCCAGGATGGGGACAGAAGGGACACCCGGGATGGCACCTGGGTTGGGCAGTGAAGGAGGATTTTGGGGAAGGAATGGTTGGGAATCCTCATCAGCTCCAGGACTGTGCTGTGCCTGGGGGGCCTGGATGGGGGTCCTTGGGTGCCTGTGGGGAGGGGAGGCAATGGAGGGGGCTGGGAGCTGTGCTGGGCATGGAGGGGGACACTGGGGATGGAGCCATGGGGAATGCAGGGAGGGATACTGGGAATGCAGGTGGAGATACTGGGAATGCAGGGAGGGATACTGGGAATGCAGGTGGAGATACTGGAGATGGAGGGGGGATACTGGAGGTGGAGGCTGATGCTGGATGGGGTGGGGGTGCAGGAGGGGCAGGCTGGGGACAGGGGACACTTTGGGGGTGACAGAGGCCGTGTGAGGAGCCCCCCAGCCCTGGAGGAGTTAATGCTCCCCCAAACTCCTCCTGGGTTTTCCTTCCAGCTGCCTCAGCTCAGGAGGGTCTGTGTTTGGGGAAATTCCTGCAGGCAGCTGCTGCAGCCACATTCCCACATTCCCGAGCCCTGGCATCTCCAGGGACCCTCCTGCTCTCTTCGGGAAATGCCTCTGTCCCCCCACACATGACACAAAGAGCCTTTCTTGGGGGTGTTGTGGCGAGGTGTAACCCCAGAAAGGGAGAGGAACCCCAAAACCTCTGCATTTGCCCCTGCCCCGCCGTGTGGGGCTGATTTCTTGCACTCCCACGATTTGGGGTTGGTGATGGTACTCCAAGGACAGGAGAGGCACCCCCAGACATTGGGACCTCTTGGGGAGGCAGCACCACTGGGGCAGGATTTGAGGTTTAAGATTTGGGGAGTTTGCACTGTTTGGGGCAGAAATTTGACATTTGGGGTGGAAGATTGAAGGGGGGGTTGCTGTTTGAGGCTTTGCATCCATTTGAGGCAGAGATTTGGGGGTTGGGGTTTTGCGCTATTTGGGATTTAGGATTTGGGAGCTGGCACCATTATTGGGGTCCGCAGGAGCACATATGGCTGAAAACATTCCTCTACAGCCCCAAAACCTCTTTGCCGCCAGCCCATGGGTTGGGGTGTCCTCAGTGGGTATTTTGGGGTCAGAGGGTTGTTTCAGAGCTAGGGAATGTTTGGGGATGGGGGTGAAGTTTTGGGGCTGAGGGAATCTGTTGGGGATATGGGGTTTTTTGGAGGGCTGTAGGAATGTTTTGGGGCTGTGTTTTGGGGCCAGGTGGGATGTTTGAGGGCTGGGGGGATGTTTCAGGACTGGGGCAGGGAGCGTTTTGGGGCCAGGGGTGTCCGAGGCTCCTGGAGGGCATTGTCCTGTCCCTCCCGCAGTACCTGCAGATGAAGTGGCCACTGCTGGACGTGCCGGCCGGGGCCACACTGAAGGACAACCGCTCGCCCTCGCCCGCACACCTGGTAAGAGCAGCCCCTCCCCGCGGGGCAGTGTGCCCAGCACCCCCTGATCCCGCAGGCGTGGAACGTGGGGGCAGTTTGGGCTGGAAGGGACCTTAAAGCCCAAAGTCGCTCTCCTGCCACGGGCAGGGATGGCTTCCACCAGCCCGGGTAGCTCCAGGGATGGGGTGCCCGTGGTGGTGGGGGTGTTTTTGGGGGGTGGCTCAGTTCCCTGCTCTCCCCGCAGTCCAACAAGGTCCCGGTGGTGCAGCACGCCCATCACATGCACCCGCTGACGCCGCTCATCACCTACAGCAACGAGCCCTTCCCGCCGGGATCGCCCCCCGGCCACCTGTCCCCAGAGATCGACCCCAAAACGGGTGAGCGGGGGGGCAGGGGGGGCTTTGGGGGAGCAAAGGGAATGGGGTGGCACAGGGGCTGTGCTGGGAACAGGGGGCTCTCTGTGGGGTGCTGTGCTGGGAATGGGGGGCTCTCCCTCGGGTGCTCCCTCTGCCTCCCGAGTGGTCTCAACTCAGTCTCTGGGAGGGGCTGAGGATGTAGCCAGGGATCAGGGGGGTCCTTGACCAGCAACAAGGGGGGTTTGGGCTGTGGGATCCCCTCAGGGCTCTGCTGTGGCCGCTCTGGCTCTCCCCAGCCTGGGGTGATGGGTGCTGGGGGAGATGGGGTGCTCTGAGGGGCAGGGGTACACGGGGTGTGAGAGGTGGGGTGCTCAGAGGGAACTGGGGTGCTCTGAGGGAACTGGGGTGCTCAAAGGAAAGGTGCTGGAGGGAGCTGAGGTGCTGGAGGGCGCGGGGGGCTCCGAGGCTGCCATGGCCCCGTTCTCACCTCCTCCCCTGCTCCCTCTCCCCTCACAGGGATTCCGCGGCCGCCACATCCCCCAGAGCTGCCCCCTTATTACCCGCTGTCGCCCGGAGCCGTGGGGCAGCTCCCACACCCGCTGGGCTGGCTCGTGCCACAGTAAGGACGGACTGACCCTGGGCTGGGGTCCCCGAGAGCCCCACTTCTGACTGAGACCCTCCTCCTCCTCCTCCTCCCACTGTCCCCACTGTTCCTGCGAGCTCAGCAGGATGCTGCGGGCTCCTGCGAGGGATGGGAAGGGAGGGACTCCCTCCTGCTGGAAAATTTGGGAACCTTCCAGAGTGGAGATCAGCTGGAGACCAGTCCGAGGGTGCCCATGAACTGGGAAGGGATCCTTTTTTGCCCTGAAACTTGTGGTTTTTTGTAGGCAAGGACAGCCTGTGTACTCCATTCCTGCCGGTGGCTTCCGGCACCCGTATCCCGCCCTTGCCATGAACGCCTCCATGTCCAGGTGGGTCTGGGAAGGGGGAAGGACCCTCAGGGGCAGACCCTCCAGAGCTGGCAGATTTTGGGGTTTTGGGACATTGGCTGCAGACGATGCATGGGCAGAGCCTGGTCCCAGGAGATTGGGGTGGTCCCCACAGGTGGGGGAACAAGACATCCCACGGGCTCGGGGCGTCACCTGGGCTGGATCAGAGCTGGGGTGGGATCTGGGGGCTTTCGGGTGGACACAGGGTCTCCAGCATGGCTGTGGGGGGTGCAGTGGGGATTTGGGGTGTGCAGAGCGAATTTGGGGTTTCCAGGGTGGATTGGGGTTCCAGCAGGGTTTTGGGGTTCCAGCTCACCTGGGCTGAGGCGGGTGGTCTCTCAACCCAGGAGGTTCTCGGGGGGGTCTTCGGGCGCCTGTGGGGAGGTGACCACCCCTCCCATGCTCTCCCCCCGCTGCAGTTTGATGTCCAGCCGCTTCTCCCCGCACATGGTCCCTCCGCCCGCCCACGGGCTGCACCCCTCGGGCATCCCACACCCCACCATCGTCTCGCCCATCGTCAAGCAGGAGCCTGCCCAGCCCAGCGCCAGCCCTGGAGGCAGCTCGTGAGTGGGGGGCCGGGCCAGCCGTGGGGATGGGGGCTCGTCCTGGGGGTCCTGACCCCCCTGTCCCACTCCTCACAGGAAATCCCCTGTGGCAGTGAAGAAGGAGGAGGAGAAGAAGCCTCACATCAAGAAGCCACTCAACGCCTTCATGCTGTACATGAAGGAGATGCGGGCCAAGGTGGTGGCTGAGTGCACGCTGAAGGAGAGCGCTGCCATCAACCAGATCCTAGGCCGGCGGGTACGGGGGGATCCCCCCTCAGGGACCCCTGTCAGGGACCCCTCCTCCTCCTCCGGTTCACTTCTCCCTGTGTATCAGAGCCCAGAGCTGGGGTGCTGCCCGCCCAGGGGATCCCAGGGAGGGGGTGGTGACCTGGGTGGCACCGGGACAGGGAGGGATGGAGCTCTGCAGCCCAGGGCAGCAGGTACTTGGGGTCAGCAGTGTGGATTTGGGGATTCCAGCCGGCTTTGGGGTTTCCAGTGTGCCTCCAGGGCCCCAAGCGTAGCTTTGAGGTCTCCAGCACAGCTCTGGGCGTCCCAGCATGTACTTGGCGTTTCTGGTGTGCATTTGGGGTCTCCAGCATGGATTTGGGGGTTCCCAGGCTGGCTTTGGGGTTCCCAGAGTGGCTCTGGGCTCTGCAGCGTGCTCTCCCCCGCAGTGGCACTCGCTGTCGCGGGAGGAACAGGCCAAGTACTACGAGCTGGCACGGAAGGAGCGGCAGCTGCACTCGCAGCTCTACCCGACCTGGTCGGCGCGGGACAACTACGTACGTGCAGCCACAAACCCCAAACGTGGGGTGCCCCCACGGCCCTCCCCGGGCTCTGGCTGGCAGGAGGAGGGGGCTGGGGGTCGGCGTTTGGGGCTCCAGGGCACTGCCAGCCCCACGTCCTGCTGCCGAGGCGGCTGAACGCTGTGGAAGGACCCAACACCATCTTTTGCAGGGCAAGAAGAAGAAGCGAAAGCGTGAGAAGCTGGCGCAGCAGCAGAGCCACGAGCCGGACGGTGAGTCCCTCCCCTCCGCCCGGCCCTGCCCGGGGCTCCGGCCCTCACGCCCCGCCTGTCCCCGCAGGGCCCCTGCCCGCCAAGAGCAAGAAGCCGTGCGTGCCCTACCTGCCAGCCGAGAAGCCGTGTGCCAGCCCGGCCTCGTCCCACGGCAGCATGCTGGACTCGCCCGCCACGCCCTCGGCAGCGCTGGCCTCGCCGGCCGCCCCGGCCGCCACCCACTCGGAGCAGGCCCAGCCGCTCTCGCTCACCACCAAGCCCGAGGCCAGGGCTCAGCTCGCCGTGCATTCCGCCGTCCTCACCAGCAAAGCCTCCTCTTCTTCCTCCTCCTCCTCCTCCTCCTCCTCCTCCAGCCTCGGCAGCCCGCCCTCGCTGCTCTCCAGACCCGTGCCCTTCGCCTCGGTGCCCCCCTCGGCTCTCCTGCCCTCGCCCCCCGGCTCCCTCCCGGCCGCCCTGGCCGTGCTGCAGACGCAGCCCCTGTCCCTGGTCACCAAACCTGCTGACTAAGGGAAAAGCCTCCTTCCCCCTTCGCCCCCTCCCCGCTGTACATTGCAGAAGCCACAATCAAGATTCAAACGCAGCCAAAACCATTATTGGTCAATATTTGACCCTTTCTGAACTCTTTGGAAGCAGACTCTGGAAGAAGGGGCTTTCTGCTCAGAGCTGCTGCCAGCAGTCGACCTACAGACTGTTTTTATTAAAAAAAAAATGGAAAAAAAAGGAAAAAAAATAATAAAAGAGACCCTCCACAAGCTGCGGACGATGGGAATCTCCGTGGGATGAAGTGAGTGCCCATCGTTGCCGTGGGGCACAGGGATGACGCCGGCGCAGGGACGGTGCCCATGTGGTGATGCCAGCACCACACACGGCAGGTGCTGACTGGAACTGGCACTCCAGCCCGGATCCAGGAGCGGGAATGCCTCCAGCTGCTCCCAAATCCTCCCGTCCCCAGCTCCCGCCTTTGCTCTGTCCTGGCAGGGAGCCAGATCCTGCCCCGGGGATGCTGCTCCGTCGGTGCTGCTCCTGCCTGCAGTCGTGCTGGGGTGGGCAGGGTCTGGGGCTGAGCCCTGGGAGGGGTTGTGTTTTTATCACCTCAAAATCCTGTTATTTTTCACAAAAGGAAATAAAACTACAGCTGCAACTCACTGTGTGAGCGTGGTCTGTGTGGGAAGCGCTCGCCTCTGGCCCATTGCCACCTTCCTGGGAGGGCTCTCGGGATGGAACTCCTGCTCCTGATGTCCAGCGTGCCCTGAACACCTCTGTGGATGGGCACAGGGGGATTTTGGGGTGTCCACCAACTGTGTGCAGTTCACTGGAGTGGTCCAGGCGTCAGGACATGGGGGATTGGGTGAACCAGTTCGCCAACTTCAGAGGAGCCAGGGAGTGAAGCAGTTCAGGAGTCACTGCTGTGTACTGGGTCCTCTGCGCCTGCTTCTTCCAAACCGCGGATGAAAAGTTTGGGATGGAAAAGGACCAGCACAAAACCAACCCAATGGATTTTCAACCCATCTGGAGTCCTCGGTCAGTTCAATACTTGGGTGTATCAGGACTCTTCTCTCTCCTTGTATTTTAACAGGAGAAAACCCTCAATTTTTCCCCCGGAACTCATGATTCTGTTTCTGTTGCAGACTGATTTGGAGCTGCACCTGCCTGGAGCT
Source organism: Vireo altiloquus (assembly GCA_013396875.1). Classification (NCBI taxonomy): domain Eukaryota; kingdom Metazoa; phylum Chordata; class Aves; order Passeriformes; family Vireonidae; genus Vireo; species Vireo altiloquus. The sequence goes on from VZRF01001866.1 coordinate 217,532, forward strand.
AATTTATGGGTCTCACAGTCCCGTTCCATTCTCCTTTGGAAGTTCCCTGCTCCCTACCTGCACCCCTCCTGCATTTTGGGGACCATGGTGTCCCCCAGTTCCCAACATGAACATCCCGACCGTCGGCGATGGGTGAGCCCATCCTGGAGCTGCTGGGTCTGGTGGGGCTTTGGCTCATTTGGGGGATCAGTGACACTTTTTCCTCCTGTTGTGACATTTCTCCTTTCCAGTGCTGAGAAGCCACCAGGGAAGCATTTTCTAAGGAAGTGGAGCAGCACCAGGCGCCTGTCTGCAGGTGGAGGGCAAAAGGAACTTGGTGGTGACTGAGGAGGATCTGTCTGTGCTTTCTAGATGTGTGAGATCTTGGCATCCACATCTGCAGCAGGTGACACCTGGATTTGAGGATTTTCATATCAGAGCTGGGTAGAACTACAAAAACTGACCCCTGACCCGGGCCCCAAGTGCAGACACAGATGTGAGCCCTTGGCCAAGCCCTGGGGACACACCTGGGGTCAACACCAGCTCCCAAAACCTTGTGAAAGCTCCTGATGCCTTTGCAAGCAGCAGTGGGACCTCCAGCAGGAGCATGGCTTCTCTACACAGCTCAGGACGTTCATCTGAACAGCTGAAATTCCCAGCTTGGAGCATCCCAGAACTCAGGAGTCACTGCTCACAAGGGACCCTGGCATGTTGGGAACAGTGAGTGCAGCTCTTTGGTGCCACCAAATCCTCCGAGTGCCCAGAGCATCCTGATTGTTGTCACACCCAAGACAACCCCACATCGGAGAGGTGTTTCCATTCCGTGCTCCCAAATTATTTCAATTTCTTGCTTTCAAAGAAAACAAAAAGGATGTGAATTCTGGAACGGAGCGCGGTTCGTCCCCGGGAGGAGCAGCCACGTGTCGCGCGGCCGCGTGAGCGCCAGGGCGGAGGGGATTAGGGTGTCACCCAAAACGTGCGTGGCTGTGGCTTGAAAAGAGGCAAGACTGAGCTGCTTTTAGAGAAACTGTTCCAAGAAACTGGTTTTTGGTGAGGAACGCCTGGACGACATGCGGCCCCACTCTCCCCAACACCAGGAGCAGGCTGAGGACAAACAGCTCCTTGAATTGGATTTCATGGGACATTAGGGGCATGAAGAGACCTGTCACAAGAATTAAATCTGAACCAGAGCCAGACAGCTTCAAACAGATGTTGGGCTTCAGCAGGAGAATATTCCTTTGTTTTACTCAGTGTTTTCCCATACGGAAAAGGAACATCTGTTCCGACGCTTTCGCGGTGCTCCGGAGCTGAGGCAGGATGGGATTATCCCTGCCAGAAGAAATCGGTCACCAAACCCTCCTGGCCTCACTGCTCGTGGGGGAGAAGGTGACACCAGGGATGCATTGCTCCAGTCCTGGGAGGACCCACTGGAGCTGTCACGATGGAACAGATCGAGGGATCGATAGATCCACCATGCCTGCAGCACTACAGCTGGATAAAAGTACTGGATTCAGAGTGGTTGTCCACGGAAAATTGGTCCTTTGGGATTTTATTCGTCCTCTGGGAAGTACTTCTACAGGAGGCATCTCTGCCCATGGGAGAGGACTGGAGCAAGTTGGTCTTTAAGGTCCCTTCCAACTTAAACCGTTCCAAGATTCTAGAAGAGGAAAGCTCTGGGGTTTATCTTTGCTGCAGAGAAAACCTGGATATCCAGCACATTTCCATTTGGGATGATGTGACCAGGAGGTCTGGTGGCCCCAGCGCTCTCTTTTGGACAAGTTTTAGGTGATTTAAATTGTCCTCAGCACTGGGAGGTGAAATGGAGCCAGGCAGTGCAGGATGTGGAAGGCCTGGGATACTCCCCAGCAGTGTTTGGCTCTCTGGAAGTGCCTAAAGGAGCTCCAGGAGAGCTGGAGAGGGACTTGGGAAAAGCACCTGGAGGGACAGGACACAGGGAATGGCTTCCCAGTGCCAGAGGGCAGGGCTGGATGGGATATAGGGAAGGAATTCCTCCCTGTAGGGTGGCCAGGCCCTGGCACAGGGTGCACAGAGCAGCTGTGGCTGCCCCTGGATCCCTGGCAGTGCCCAAGGCCAGGCTGGATGGGGCTGGGAGCAGCCTGGGACAGTGGGAGGTGTCCCTGCCCATGGCAGGGGTGGCACTGGGTGGTCCTTGAGGTCCCATCCTACCCAAACTGCCCCATGATCCCAAGATTTCCCAGTTACAAGATCCCATTTTTCCAAGTTGCACCAAAGCACTGCAATTCTGCACCCTGTGGTCCCCTGAGAAACGAGGCACCAGCACCACACCCTCCCCGGTCCTGCTCTGCCTTTTCACAGAGTGTATCCCAGTCACATCCAGAGAGGGGGAAAAGGTCAGAAGGGAATGAAATGGAGCATCAGCAGCAGAGGGGAGGGATCACACGGTGCGGAGAGAGGTGGGACAGCTGGATCCTGCCTTAGCTGAGAGGCACGGAACAGCTGGGAGAGAGGCCACCATGCCCGTGACGGGGTCCTGGTGAGGCACGGCCGGGCAGGAGAGCCAGGAGCATCCCTGGGATGACGGAGCCGAGCCTGGAAGTGAGCAGCTGCGTCCTCGCTAAATCACACTGGCCATCAGCACTGCCCAGCGCTCCCAGAGCCAACCCGAGCTCGGGAGGTGCCCAGTGTCCCCTGCCCGGCGTCCCCTGCCTGGTGTCCCCTGCCCGGTGTCCCCTGCCTCGGGTCGGGAATTGCTGCAGGGCTCCGCTTGGCTCTGCTGGCTGCCCCTGCATCCCTGGAAGTGTCCCAGGCCAGGCTGGACGGGGCTTGGAGCAGCCTGGGAGGGTGGAAGGTGTCCCTGCTTAGGCGGAGGTGGAACGAGCCGACCTTTAAGATTCCATCCAGCCCCAACCATTCCCTGATTCCATGAAAAGGCTGGAAACCTTCAGCTGGGAGTGCCTGGGTAGGGGCGAGCTGCTGGGAGCATCTGGGAGCCAGCCCGGAGCTCGCCCGGCTGCTTTTTGGACTCGGGGCTGCTTCTGTCACCTCCGCCCGAGCGCTTCATTGCAGCTCCCGCCCCCCCTGCGGGCTGGCCAGGCACTAATTGAAAAGCCTAATGAGGTCCCAGGGGTCTCCTGCAGAGATGGAGCTAATTAGGGGCTCCACCACGAACACCGAGGTTTCTTCAAACCTCTATTTTTTTTTCGGGGGCTGGCGGGGAGGGCGCGCCAGATGTCCCCGTTAGCCGCGCCGGGGCAAGGCTGGTGCTCCGCGCTTGCCGGGCTCCTGCCAAAGCAGCTGGTGCAGAGGCAGTGGCTACACTTAATACATTTTAATTAGCATCATTAAATTCTTCCATTTGCTAATTGTTTCTCCTTTTGATCCTTTATCCTGACCAGATTAGCCCTCGGGGGGGGGGGGAAGGGGCGGGATGGGGGATGCAGACGTGTTGGACAAGGTGAGGACTTTATTGTCTTGACACCAGACCTTGGGACAACATGTTAAAACACCCCAATTAGTGTTAATTAAGGCCAGGTTTGTATGCCCAGCCTGCTCTTGGTGGCTGTTCTCAGAAAGAGCCATCCCCAAAAAGTGAATCCACAAGGATTTGCGAGAACAGACGGCACCGGTCCAGGAACGCCCCGAAACCGAAGCTGGGATGTGGAGTCGTTGTTCAGGTGAAAACGTGAGCAGGTTCTGGGGTGTCCTGGGCAGGGCCGGGAGCTGGAGTCAATCCTTGTGGTCCTGGTGGGTCCCTTCCAAGCTGGGATATTCCATGATCCCATGATCCAGGACGGGCAGCTGCCACCATGTTGTCGTGAGGGACACGAGGGGAGGTGAGGTCACCGGTCCTGTTTATCCTGTTTGATCCCAAGAAAAGGGTTGGATCCTGGTGCTGGTGTCAGCCTCATCCATGGTATTTTGGGCAGAATTCCATTCCCGGAGGCATTGCTGTAAATCCAGAGGAACTTGGCCTCTGCTCAGTCACTCTTGACTTCCAGGGGGTGAGTGAAAGCTGAGCATGAGAAACAGTCTCAATTCTCTGCTTAAATCCCAAAAAAAGCGTTGGGCCAACTGTTCTGGTCTCCTTGGAAAGGCTGGCACGGGCAGAGCCGAGCAGCAGGGATTGTTGGAATGCGTTGAATTGAACTGAGATTCCCCTGAGATTGGGGGGAAAAAAACCATGAGAGGAGAAAATCAGCCACACTCCAAGGCAGGATTATTCCCCAGTGATTCCCCAGTCGCTGTGTGGGGTTAGGTCGGTTTGCATGTGATGTTTTTCCCGTGTTTTAGGGTTAAATGGAGTGGCTGCCCCATCCCTGGAAGTGTCCAAGGCCAGGACATGTCTGCTCGGGCCAAAAGAGAAAAACAACAGGTTATCCAAAAAATGAAACAGTATCTGAAAAATAACAGCTTATCCAAAAAATTAAATAAAATCCGAAAAATAACAGGGTACAAAACTAAAAGAAAGGAAATAATACCCAAAAAACACCAGGTTATCCAAACCCAGCAGGTTCTCCAAAGCTGTCCTGAAGCAAAGGAAAGGAAACCTGCCTGTTGCCCCCAGAGCCGGGAGTGCACTCCCAGCGGCCTCTGGGGCCGCTACTGACTAAGCTGCTGACTAACTCCCCCCTCTGGACTCTCAGGCTCGGGAAACAGACCCCAAACCGCCGAGTTTTACCCCAAAACGCTGCTGCGACCCCACAGCCCCCGCCAGGGGGCGCCAAGCGCCCCACAGAGGGGCCCCAGCCTCCCTAGGCCCCGCCCCCAGGCGGAACAAGCCACGCCCACCACCCGGCCCCAGGAAGCTCCGCCCCATCCCCTCCNTGCTGCTGCTGCTGCTGCTGCTTCTGGGGCTCTGCGCCGCCCGCGCCGCCGGTCAGCGGCCCCGGGAACACCGCGCGGGGGGGCCGGGCGGGCCCGGGGAGGGGGCGCGGAGGGACAGCGGCCGGGGGGCCGTGGCAGGGGGGGGGGGG
>VZRF01001866.1:222487-237693 GCA_013396875.1 Vireo altiloquus
GGGCCGGGGGTGGGTCAGGCACCGCACTTGGTTTGCGAGGCCTCCTCGGGCCTCTCCTGCGGGAGGGGTTCCGTGTGGCCCGGCGGGTTCGGTCACCCGGGGGTGCCTCCTCTCCCTCGGGGTTCCCCTCCCTGTCTGCTCCCACCTGTTCCCCCGGGCTCCCCCGGCCCCCGTGCGGTTTCCCCTCTCCTCCCCGTGGGTTCCGCCGTCTCTCTCGGCGGATTTCCCCTCTGCTTTCCGGTTCTCAGCCCCCCCAGTGCTGACTGACTGCTCTCCGTGTTTGCCCACAGCAGCAGGGGACCAAACGGATCAAAACCCTCCCCCAGAGGCTCCGGCAGCCCAGCCAGGTGCAGGAGGTGACAAGCAGACACACAGCAACACAAACCCAGAGAACCAAAACCAGCAGCAGAGCACTTCCAACAACAATGACGGCACCAGAACAGGCACGAATGGCGAGACTGAGGCGAATGAGAAGGCAAAGAAGGTCCAGAGTGACACAAGTGTGACTGAAAATGGCAGCGAGGACGAGAAGAAGAAGAAGGAAAACAAGTCACAGAATGACAGCAGCCACGGCAATGGCGTGGTGACTGCTGAGGACAACGGAGGTGCCAACGGGAACAGTGCAAGTGGCAGCACAGGAGCCCAGGGACAGGGAGATGGAGCTGAGACCAGCGGCAATGCTAGCCAGGGTGGCAGTGGCACTGCTGCCCAGGGCAACAATGACAGTGGCACCCCTGCCCAGGGTAACAATGACAACGGCAGTGATGGCCAGGGCAACAACGGCAATGGCAATGGTGCCCAGGGTAACAATGACAGTGGCAATGCTGCCCAGGGCAACAGTGGCAGTGGCACTGCTGGCCAGGGCAGCAATGACAACGGCAATGATGGCAAGGGCAAGAATGGCAACGGCAGTGATGCCCAGGGCAACAATGACAGTGGCAATGCTGCCCAGGGCAACAGTGGCAGTGGCACTGCTGGCCAGGGCAGCAATGGCAGCAGCAATGATGGCCAGACTGACAGCCAGAACAGTCAGCAGGACAGCAACAACCAGCAGAACAGCAACAAGCAGCAGGAGAGCAGCATCAACCAGAACCAGTCTGGCAACAGCCCAGGCAGCGCCACGGGTGGGGAGGAGGACAACACTGACAAGAAGGAGGCTGAAACCAGCAAGAGCAAGGAGGAGAAGGACAAGGAGAGCACAAATGGCAGCAACAACAACGCCCAGGGCAGGCAGCAGGACAGCGGTGGGGCTGGCACCCAGGGCAGCCAGGCCAGTAACGGGCAGGCCGATGGGGACACCAGCCAGGGCAGCAGTGGTGGGCAGCAGGCCCAGAGCGAGACCCAGGATGGTGCTGGCGAGCAGCAGCCCCAGGGCCAGGAGGGTCAGAAGAACTCCCAGGAGAACCCAAACGCAGAGGAGGGCGATGGCTCTTTGGAAAACGAGGAAAAGGCCGGCGAGGCCGAGGAGGGTGGTGAGAGCTCCGTGAACCAGGAGAGAGAGGAGAGCCTTCCCTCCCTGCCCAGGGCCCGCTCGGAGAGCAGCCACTTCTTCGCCTACCTGGTGACCACGGCCGTCATCGTGGCAGCTCTGTACGTGGCCTACCACAACAAGAGGAAGGTGAGCAGCCCTGCCCCAGCCCTGGGGGTGGCACTGGGGCCCACTCAGCCCTTTCCCCTCATCCCCACTGGTTTGGTACCTCCCAGTTCGGTTCGTGTGCTTCCAGCAGCAGTGGGAGGAGCAGGGGAGCTGTGACCAGGAAAGGAGTCAGATCTGGTGGAAACTGAGTGTTCTCAGCTCTGCTGCTGACTTTCAGCTGAGAGGTGAAAACCTGAAGGGGTGTGAGATCTCTGCATGTTTTCTCTGACGGTTTTCTACCGACAGTTTTCTGTAGCAGGTTGCGCAAGATTGGGGTTGTTTTTCCTCACATAAAGCTGGTTTTGAGGGAGGAGAAAGACCACAAATTTCTACTGTTTACTGCTTGTTGAGCAGACCTCATTATCCATCTTAGCTGGGGTCGAGTACTGGCATTTACGTATTTCAGGTGTCATGGGAAAAGAGGTTGTAGGAACAGGTGAATGAAGAACCACAGGTGAGCCTGTGTTGGAGGCTGCTGTCCAACTCACCCTGTCTCCATTTTTCTCTCTTCAAAGATCATTGCTTTTGCTCTGGAAGGAAAAAGATCAAAAACTGGTCGGCGGCCCAAATCTGGTGATTATCAGAGACTGGATCAAAAGGTGAGACCCAGCCCAAAGCAGGGCTTGGTGTGCATTGGAAATACAAAATATTGCATTAGAAAAGGTCCCAAAGCCCCACCTCGGTCTGGGAAAGCAGAGTTTGGTGTAGAAGCAGGGTTTTGCCAGGAAATGGGAACAGCAACACTGAGAAATGCTGGCAGAGCTGATCCGGGGCAGAGGTGGGACACTCGAGCTGGGCTGTGCTCAACGACTTTGTCACTCATCCAAATGACTCGTCAGAGAGGTTTTTAGTGGGACAAGGGTAGGATTTGTGGAGAAATCCCTTTCTTCTCTCCCTTGAAACCTTTTTCCACCTCTTGCCCTTCAAGGCAGATATGCCTGTGATTATTTTCTGCCATAGGAAGAGGAAAGGTAGGAAAGCAAAGGCAAGAGCTCGTGTTTGCTTTGGGAGCTCCTTGGCTCGCTCAGGTCTGGACAGAGCAGCAGAGTAATTCTGAGCTTCAGGTAGTTCCAACCTTTCCTTTTGCCTTTCCAGATCTAGGTTCCTGCTGGGATGCTGTTGGCCGGCGATGGGAATGCTGTGCTGCCACAGTTGGATTTCGGTCCATGGGAAGGAGGGGAAGCGCTTTTTGTTTTGCACCTGCACCTTGATAAAACCTCTCACTTCCCTAAATTTCTCCTTTCCCAGTTGCCTTGTTTTCCCCCTGGGCGTCTGGCTGTGGAAAAGCCAGTCCCAGAACTGCACACCCAGAACTTGTGTGTCCCAATGCAATGGAATTTGCCATCTGCTGGACTGACCCCTCCTTTTGGGGGGGGAAATTAAGGATCTGCTGCACAATGAGCCATGGGACTGTCCCTTGCCTCGGAACAGAGCTGCCTTGGTCTCCTCCTCCATCTCTTGGGTTTGGATGCTCAGGTTGGGAGCATGTGAGTTCTCTTGCGCTTGTTTGGAATTGATCCACCACAGACTCGGATTTGGGTTTTCTCTCCCTGATCAGTTTTCCAGTTTCACACCCAGATCCCCTTTTCCACACCCACCTCAGGCCACACTGAAGCTGTTTTTGCAGTGTAGCTCAAACCCTTTGTGCTCTATGCAGCTCTTGTCCCTCCCAGTGCTCCCAGTTCAGCTGCTGGCACTGGGGGTGTTGGTTGTGGTGTGGTGCTGTGGAGGAGGGGGTCAGGCTGGGGAAGCTCTGTGCCCTGTCAGTGTCAGGGATGCAGATGGGAAGATTGCTTCCTCCCCACTGTCAGGTGTGGGAAGGAAGGAATGTAAATGCCTGAGGAGTTTGGGGTGAGTGAAGCTCCCAGTCCCTCAGCCCCCCCATTTGTGTTGGACTGGTACCAGTAGGGCTGCTGGAGGGCTTGGTGCCCCAGTTACAGCTGTGAGGTGAATTTCATGCCTGTAGCTCTACTCCCAAGAGCTTTGTTTGAGCTGAGGTATTTCTGGGGAGGGCACAAAGTACCCACTTGGCTCTTCCTTTGGATTTTTCCAGTACAGGCAGAAAAAAATGGATTTGAGGAACCCAGAACTCCTCACATGGGCACCCAGCTGTGCCAGTCCCGCACTTGCTGACTGACTGCAAGGATTAATTCCCTCCTGGGGGGCTTTTTTCTGACCTTCCCAGGCTTGGGAACAACCAGCTCCTTGCTCTGTGGTCACCTTGGGCAAGGGCAGAGCTGTTTCCTGGTCACTGTGAAAGCTTCAGCTTTAGTTCTGATTTCCTGATCGTTCATTCCAAGAGAGGAGAGAGAGCTTGACTTTCTCCAGACCCTGATATCACCCTTTCCCTTTCTGCTGGCTCTTGGCAAGCACAAGGAGCATGAAAGTCCCTCTTGGCTTTAAGGAGTTCTCAGAGTTCCCCTGGGAAACACCTCGGATGCTGAAAGGGCTCACAGGAGTCCTTCCGGAGAAGGGGAGGGAAAGGAAAGGGAGGCAGGAACATAGCTCTGGGGTGGGAACCTCCTGCACCCTTCTCCAGAGCTGCTGTGGGACCAGGCAGGCTGGGGAGACAAGCCCTGTTCCAGTGTGTGGAATTCCCTATGCTCCCGGGCTGCTCCAGCCAGGGTGTTTGGAGTGTGTGTGCTTTTTGGAGTGTGAGTGCTCTGTGCCTGCTTTGTCCTGTTCTTTTTTTAATTGAATGATAATTTAGAAAGGGTTTTGGTTTTTTTTTTTCACCATCTACTCGTTTTTCTATCCTGGGAGCTGTTTCACATCCTCTCTTGCTCCAGGCTGTGGGAATCCCACCCTGCTGCCAACAGGGGAGGGAATGTTTTGGACCTCAAACACCTCGATCCCAGCTCGTTAGGGTAACCAGGACATGCCTCACGGGTCTGGGGAGAGGCAGAGCTCACACCAGGCTGAACCAGTGAGGTTTTCCCCCAAAATCTCCCCGCCAGCACTGCCAGAGGCTGGTGTGTTCTACCAGCACTCCGGGCTGCCTGAAACCTCTGGGAATTAAACTTGTTTGGTTTATGGTATTTGTGCAACGTGTCCCAAAGGGGTCAAGGTGCACAGAACCTTCGGTTTGGACGCACGTGTTTTCTGTGGATGGTGTCTGTTGGTACAGAGGGGTTTTTTGCCAAATATTCCTACTTTTTGGGCTTGAACCAGCACTTGATTTGTTTTCTGCTGCAGTGAAATGCACCTTGCTTGGAAGGATCAGAATTTTTTACAGTTCTTTGTACTGTTTTATTTTCTGTGTGGTGAAGTCAGTAAATGGATTTAAAAGGACCCAAAACACTGAGTTTTCACTTCTCTCTTGGTTTTGTTTTTTTTCACATTCTTTGCATGGTTTCCTTTGACACCTGGCACCAAAGGTGCAGGTTGGCTCCTCTTTATGCAAAACCAGTTTGATTTTGATAAAAACAGCCAATTTTGTGGAGCTGTTAGTGCTCAGAGCTCTGTGTGCAGCCGGAAGGAGCCCAGACAGGCCCAGGCCAGAGCGGATTTGAAGTTTCCAGTCTGATTTCCAGTATCAGCCCAGCTCCACTGGGGCTGGCATGGGGTGGTGTGAGGTCAGGGCCCAAGAGGAGATTAAACTGCTCTGGACAGAGCTTAGTTGTGAGCTTTCCTCTTGGATTTCTTCTTTCTCCTCCAAAGAGCCTCAGAGGGCAATCCCAGGACATCCCAGCTTGTTGGAGCAGCAGCGACTGGGAGACTGGGAAAGAGAGGCTGCTGCTGCCAGCTGTGGGAAGGGGGAGAGAAGGTGCCTGATCCCCAGTGATGAGGTACTTCTGGGAGGGCAGAAACTCCCTCCTTTCCCCTGCCTCTCTTCCCTAAAAGGAGGAAACCTCGCCTTCCCTCAGCTCGGGTCCAGGCTGGGGACAGGGAGGGCCACTGGATTTCCTGGGGAGAGGGGGAAAAAAGGTGAAAATGGAGGGGTTCAAATGAAAATTCCTACGTGGGGATGTGGGGTTGGGAGAGACCTTAGAGACCCCCTCCAGTTCCAAGCCTTGCTAGGAGGGGCTCAGAGCACTGCTCTGCTCTGTGTCATTAGGGTGAGCTCCCAAAACCACCACTGCACTGTGCTCCGAGAGCTCGCTGAGCCCCTTGCCTGCTCTCACCCTGATGTCAGAGGGCTGGAGAGGTCCCAAAACACTTTGGCAGGCAGAGCAGGAGTGGGCAGGAACAGCCCCTCGGGTCAGGTCCTGTCCCTGGGCGCAGTGGGAGCATCCCGGGGTGGGGAGTGCCTGTGGGGTCAAAGTCCGTGAGTGGAAATAATGTCAAATAAAATCAGAAATGCTTTGCCAGCTCGTTGGGCTCTGCTTATCGGGGCTGGATTGCTGAGACATTCCGATAGGGGCAGCTCAGCATAGAGGCCCGGAGGGTGGAGGAGGTTTAATGCATGAGAAACTGGGTGAAACTGGGCGAAACTGGGTGAAACTGGGCCCTGGGGTTGGGTCTGCGCCCTTCGGCCCTCAGCTGCTGCACAGGCTGGCTGGAGAGTGGTGCCAGGCTCTGCTCCCAGGGAACAGGGACAGGACAAGGGGAAATGGCCTCAGGCTGTGCCAGGAGAGGTTCAGGTTGGATATTGGGAAGATTCCTCTGTGGAAACGGCAGTCCAGGCCTGGCACAGCTGCCCAGGGCAGGGCTGGAGCCCCCATCCCTGGGGGGATTTAACAAACGTGTGGATGTGGCACCTGGGGACACGGGTGGCCCTGGCAGTGCTGGGGGATGTTCTCAGGGGGCTTTTCCAACCCAAATGATTCCGTGGTTCTGTGAAATGCTCCTATGTCCCCTCCCTGACCTCCACTCCAGATACCTGGTGAACCCAACCTGCAAACCCTGGTAACCACCCTGGGTTTATTCTATCTTATCTTCTTTGCTGAAATCTTTGAATCTTACTCAGCCTCCTGGGCAAACACCTGAGCCTCAGCTGGTCTCACACCAGGTATTTTCCTTAGGGGCAGGGCACCAGCCAAGCAAACACATCAGCTTTGCCTCTGCGAGACAAATTCCACGGCCTGAGAAGGTTTGTTTGGATTAAAAAACCACCAAAATGAGCGAGATCGCATTTGCAAGGTTGGAGCTCTTTGGGGTGAGAAAAGCAGGAGGAGAGGCAGGTCTGGGTCTCCTCGGAGCTGTGGGAGCCATGGGGATGCTGCAGGGGGGAAGGTTGGGTGTCACTGCACTGTTCTGTGCCTAAATCAGATTTCTGCTCTGCAGAGGGTCCCTGGGGAGAGCACCTGGCTTGTTAAACCCCCTCCCCAATAGCTCTGGAGCCTCTGGGCTGAGCTGGAGGTGCACACTCCCAGCTCTCCCAGCCTGGCTCCAGAGCAGAGGAGCTCCAGCCCTTGGAGCAGCTCTGTGGCCTCCTCTGGGCTGGCTCCAGCAGCTCCAGGTCCCTCTGGTGTTGGACCCAGAGCTGGAGGAAGCTCTGCAGTGGGGTCTCAGCTGGGCTGTGGGGCTGCAGCCTCTCGAGGTGCCCAGAGCAGCGTCCCCAGTTCACTGCTGTGCCCAGGGCACTCCAGCATGGATCCCCCAAGGGGCTGATTCCAGATGATCTCTCTTTGCAGAGCTCATCTTCTCCGCGGGCTCCATCCCATCACTGGACTCCTGCTTTGCTCAGTGATCTAATCCTCTTTGCCAGATCAGCCTTCAAGCCTATTCCCAGGGCTCCTTTCCAGCACGGTCTCACTATTCCCTGCTGGGTCACACCACTCCCTGCTCAGGAACCTGCTCTGGGTTTTGTTTCCCTCCTACCCCATCAGCAGCTCACAGCTGGGCTTCTCCCAGCCCCACCCTGGGGGGCTGCTGTCCCTAAACATCACCGTGATGGGATTTCAAGGGGACTTTCATGAATTCATCTACATCCAGTTGGTGTCTGGGAGGAGTGTTTGCTCCCAGTGATGTCTTGTGTCATGGCAAACTGTGTGATTTCAGCCCCAGTAGTCCAAAGGGTACAAACCACTGGGAGGAATGGGGACACTGGGAATGACCAAGGCTGCACTCTGGAGGAGGGACACGTGTAGGGATGGTGGGAGGCTGAGAGAGGGGGGCTGCAGTGAGCAAGGAGGCTTCAAAATCGGTGAAAGCATCAAAAAAGAGGCATGGAGCGTAAAAGAATTGGGATGGAGAGTTGTGGTGAGAAGCTGGGGAGTGAGGAAGGGATCAAAGTACCAAAATCCACAATTAAACCAGATTCATACTGGCAGCAGTTTAAAACCTCGTGCTGTGCCAGTCTGGTTCTGCTCAAACCTAGCAAAAAGTGGGGAAATTCTCATGCAGGAGCTGCTTTACAAAGATGTTTCGGGGGTTTTGGTGAGCACTGGGCACTTCTCCCGTGATCAAATCTGGACAATCCGTGTCAGTTTGAGGGGCTCTGAGCCACAGCCCAGGGTGCCCTGATGCCAATGAAGGACTTGCCGTGCTCACAGCAGAGAGGTCCCCCAGTACCAGGGAATTCCTTCTTCCCATGGCCATCTGCTCCAGGGAGGTGGGAGGGAGGTAAATCCACATTGGCCAGAGGCTTTTCCTCCATCAGGGTCCAATTTATGGCCATTAATCCTCCCCAAAACTTGGCTGGTGCAGGACAAACCCCTGGCAACATGTTCACAAGGAACATGTCCCTTCCCCTTTCCCTTCCCGTTCCGCTTTCCATTCTGCTTTCCCTTCCCCTTCTTTTTGCCTTTTTTCCCTCTCCCAACCCCTGGCCCGACTGCCCCATCACGAGGCACAAACCCCAGGATCATCATCGCTATTTTATTACTGCCAGTCTCACGTGCTTCCCTTCCCATCTGGAGAGGACTTTGATCCTGTTCCCAAGCTTTCACCAGCGGACAGAAGGACTTTGTTGCTGCCAAGGGAGCGTGGGCTTGTGCCCCCGAAGCCTTGGGGCAATGCAGGGGAAGCCTCGGGAATGCTGGGGGGTCTGGCTGCTGCCAGGGATGACTTGGGAAGCACTGGGGAGCCTGCAGGCGCCGCTGCTCTCACACAGCCCCGGGGGCTGCGGGTGGAGGTCGATGATCCTGATGGGACCGAGCAGCCACGGGTGCTGCTGGTACCGTGCTGGTACCTGCTGGGCCATGCTGGTACCTGCTGGGCCATGCTGGTAACCTGATCTGGGGTTATCTCGCCTTCTCTCCTGGCCACGGCTGCTCAGGACAGCTCCTGGCGACCTTCTGCAAGGCCAGGGACCAGCACTGGTGGAAGGGGATGCATTTTTTCTGCGGGGGTGAGGTCCAACATAATCTGGGAATGGGAATGACGTTTTCCTGGATTGAAACCCCTCGGCTTGGCGTGGAGGTGGATCTGCTATAGGTGTGTGAGAGCTGAGAGCGAGCTAGGGGTGACGTGCTGCGGAGTGGGGGTCCCTGGGGGTGGGATGGTGGCCTCAGTCTCCCTTCTTGGAGCTGGTGGCCTGCAGGCGCATCTTCAGCCACGCCATGTCCACGTACAGGTTGCGCTTCAGGACGGAGCTGGCACAGATGACGGCTCCTTGCAGGGCTCCCATGAAACCCCCCAGGCACAAATCCTGCCCTGTAAGGTGGCAGCAGCAGATGTGAGCAGCCCTCACTCCCCATTCCATCCCAGCCAACCATCAGCAGTGGTTTGGGCATCACATTCCAGCTGCCCCCACTCCATCCCTGGGGTCTGACCCACAACCCTCTCCCTGTCTGACCATTCCTTCTCTCCAGCAGGAAAATCTCAATCCTGCGTTGGGCCAGGAGGCAACCTCCCGGAGCTGGAGGAGCACAGCCCTTTCCTCCTCCCCGTGGGACCATGGAACTCTGCTTTCCCAGCAGTTCTTCTGCTGCCCCACAGCACCGCAGTGGCTCTTCCCTTTACCCCCCTTATTCCATTTCAGGATGGAAGGCTTTCTCCCCCCACACCCTGCTGCCCCAGAGCTGTCCTCGTCCGAGAGCGCCAGTGGCCCCATCACCTGTCAGGTAGAGGTTGGGCACGGCTGTCTGTGCCCGTATGGCAGCGATGGCTTCGTGCTGCAGGCGAGGGATGCCGTGGTCAGTGCCATAGAACTCCCCACGGGGACTGGCGATGTAGTGCTGGTTGGTGAGGGGGGTCCCACCGGACAGGTACTCGATCTACGGGGGAACAGGGTGGTCTGCGAGGGCTCCAGCAGCCCAGGCTGGGATGGATTTCCTCGCAGACCCTGGGGGGTTGGTTCTGGCCATCCTGGGATGGTCATCCAGGTCTGCCCAGGCGGGATGGGGCTGGGAGCAACCTGGTCTAGTGGGAGGTGTCCCTGCCCATGGCAGGAGGTGGAACTGGATGAGCTTTAAGGTCCCTCCCAACCCAAACCATTCCATGACTCCGTGGTCACTCGTCCTTGCACCATGAGGAGGCAGCAGTGATGGGTTGGTGCCACACTGGACATCATGTGCAGCAGGTCCAGCCCCAGCTCCAGCGCTGGGTGGGTAGAGGGGACCCAGAGAGGAGCTGGAGGACTCCTGAACCCCGAGTTTAGGACCCCTGAACCCTGCATTTCCTCACCCGGCCCTCGATGCGAGGGTAGAGCTTGAAGACAGTCTGCATGATGGCATCCACAAAAGCCTTCTTCAGGTCCTCGTAGTCCTCCCCCCGTTTGTGGACTGGCCTGTCCTTCCACTCCTCGAACCACTCGTACCTGGCAAAGGTGACGATGGCCAGTGTGGATTTACCTGCGGGAGGACACGGCTGGGGCACTTGTCCCTCTGCCCTCCCTCATCCCACCCTGTCGCTGCCCCAAACCCAGGAGATGTCCCCAGACCTTTGGGGTCCCGTGTCCTTCATCCAGACACCCCAAGGACCTCATTCCAGGAGCCCTGTGCTCAGTGGCTTTGATCGTGGGCAGCTGAGTGGAAACTCCTTGTTTGGGGTCACCAAACCCCAGCGAGAGCTTTGAAGCTCCTTGCAGGCATTTGTGTGTCAGCCTTACCCGGGTGCCTCATTTCCCAGGTGGGGTCCTTGGATGATGGCGAGGTGACAAAGAGGAGAGGGATGTTGTTGGCAGCTTCTTCCCTGGACGAAGCCAGGTAGCGCTTCATCCTGCGTGAGAGGGAAGGGCTGAGCTGGGATTCGGGGCACACCTTCCCCCGAAATCCTCCTGAGGGCCAAATCCCCATCTGCTGAGTCACTGCCCGGAAATTCATCTCCTCACGCTCAGCGAAGCATGTCCAAGGTGAAGCCAAACCTACATTCCATCCAGGTCGTTCCCTGGGAACATGAAGTAGTTGATGGGTTCCAGCCCCAACTCTTCCCTCGAGCCGCTGAGGCCGACGAAGACGGTGAAACCTCCCTCCCCGTGGGACACCGTGCGGAGCTGGGACTGGATCTCTGCAGCGTGGAGGGAAGAAGGGGAAATCAGGCTTTTCTAGGATCCTCAGCTACAAAGAAGGAGTTCCTCCAATCCTGACCCCTTCCCACCAAACGCCGACCCTTCCACACAACCACCACCCTTCCACCCAGCTGTGCTCCTTCCCACCCACCTCTGTCCCCTTACCCCTGTCCATGCCCCTTCCATCCATCCTTGCCCCTTCCAGAAGATTTTCTGGCAATCCAACTTTAACTGGACATTCCATCAACTTCCACAAATTTTGGGGCCCTGCCCTGTGCTTTGTAGGGAATCCTTGCACCAAACCAGGACTTTGCTAACTACAGCCGATTTGGGCAAATTAATTCAAGCTTAATTAAAACCCCTGTGAAGAAACGAGCGGCTGGGGCTGGGTTTTGAGGGCTGTGGCACAGGAGCCACAGGGGGTTTTGCCAATATTAATTGATAAATCCACTTTGGGACGAGGCTGAGGATGGGATTAACACCATAACCCCACCGGAGCCCAGCGCTGACGCCGTACCCGGCAGAGCCCGCGCCTCCGCCGGCAGCAGCCTCTCGTAGGTGTTGAAGATCCCAGCATCCGAAATGACCACAGGAGCGAAGATGTCCACCAGATCTTGGCCCTTTTTGACACTCACACCTGGGAGGGAAAAATCCGGAGGGGAAAGAATGAGGCGCCGGTGGAAGGAACCCCACTCTGGGGAGCAGCCCCATGCCCCATCCCTGCTCACCGCAGGCCCTGCCCTGGGAGTCCAGCAGGATCCTCTGCACTGGTGCCTTCCCAAACACGTTGCCTCCAGCCTTCCGGATCACGGGAATGATGTGGAAGGCGATTTCCCCGGCCCCACCCTTGGGGTACCACGCGCCGCGGAGGAAGTGGGTCACCAGGATGCTGTGCATGGAGAAGCTGGCCTTGGAGGGCAGCACACCTGGGAAAAGGGGCAGCCGAGGTGGGTTAGGGCAAATCATGGCTTTGGGGCTTATCCTAAAGATTTTAGGATGAGGAACGTCCTGGGCACGACGCTGGGAGGAAGGTGAGGAGCCTGGAGCAGTAGGGAGGACGTTGGGCGTGGGTGTCCCCATGGTCACCAAGCTGACCAAGTCATGGGGGCTGTGAGCGAAGCCCAGGCGCTGGGATGGAGGGGAGGAGGAGGCCCAGGGGCTAGGGGGGAACATTCCCTTGTGCAGGAATGATGTCTCCCCATCGGGAAGGTGAGGAACGCAGAGGGAAAGAGAGGGAGATGAGCAACAGGGACATGTCACCTGCCGGGGACCTGGGGACAAGGATGCTGGCGAAGCATCCACCACAGCATCCCTCACCTGCAAGCCTTCCAAAAGCACGGAAAAAAGAGGTTTTCTTACCTTTTCTCCCTTTCTAAAGGGTTTAACGTCATCCCAGAGCCTCCCGGTCACCTACCGTAGGTGGGGAAGATGTAGCTGAGGACAGCCCGGAGCTCGGGGTTGGGGGTGAGACCATCCACCACCTCCTTGAGGCTGCGTGAGGCCAGGCGGGAGAAGGGGCAGAGGCGCAGGAGCAGCCGGGAGCGGATCAGGAGCTCGGCCAGGAACCGTGGGAGCATCTTCAGGATCCCCAGGAGCACAACCCCACGGCCAGCGCTCTGCAGGGAGAGCCTGCGGCTCGCTGGGCACACCCAGGGGCTCAGACTCGCCCCAAAGATGCTCCACAGCATTTTCTTCCCCCCTTAAATTCACTGCTGGGCATCCCAGGGAGCTGTGGGCAAGGGGAGCACTGGCTCCTTCAAAAAAGCTTCCCTGAGAAGCCTCCCTGAGGAAAAGCTTCCTCAAAAAAGCTCCCCCACTTAAACTCCTCCGAAAAGGTCCTCCCGAAAAACTCCTCCAAAAAGTTCCCTAAAAAAAAAAGGTTCTTCAAGAAAGCTTCCTTAAAGAACTCTGCCCAAAAATCTCCCCCCAAAACATCAGTGATGCTGCGTTTTTGAGGCAGAAAAGGGCAATTTTGGATTTGTTTCCCATCGCTTTTGGGGTGATGCCATTATTCCCTGGGGTGCCCAGTACCCAGGTGCTGGGGGGGAGGGTGTTCCCCTCTTTGTGTGACCCCCAAGATCCAAACCCCCTCATTTTATCCCGCCCGGATCTGCCTCTACCTTCACCAGCCGCTGGAACTCATCGATGGCTGCTGCCTCCCCGGGGAACTGCTCCTTCAGCCTCTGGAAATATTCCTGCTTCCCGGAATGCAGGAGGTAGGTCCTGCCAGCACCCCGGGGGTCCCACAAAACCACGGCGTCGTAGGTGGCCGGGAGCTGGGCCCACTCCAGCTGCCCATCTGTCAGCTGGTCCACCAGGAACCGCATCAGGGAGCCCTCCTCCATCTGCCCTATGTAATGGATCCCTGAAACACACAGTTTTCCTTTATCATCCTCTGTTTTCCCTTATTTTCCCCCCGCCTTTTTTTTTTCCTTTATTTTCCCACCAAACTCACCTCTTACTCATCTATCCCTGAAACACACATTTTTCCTTTATCATCCTCTGTTTTCCCTTATTTTCCCCCCGCCTTTTTTTTTTCCTTTATTTTCCCACCAAACTCACCTCTTACTCATCCATCCCCACCCCATCAGCTCCATGTGGAAGGGAAACGGAAAATCTGAGATTCACCCATCTCCCACTTGGAGTATGCAGTGCTCACCACTGCATTTTTAATTAGGTAGCTGGGGAGTTTTGTTACATTTTGGTATTTTTCCTAGTTCTTTTCCATCCTGGGATGTACAGGACCCTCCTCTTATTTTTCCAGCCCCAGCCCAGCAGCTTCATATGGAAGGAAAAGGGAAAAACTGGGATGCACCTGCCTCCCAACGGGGGTGAATAGCAGCGGCCTTGGTGTTTTTAACTGGTAATTTTGGAATTTTGTTACACTTTGCTATTCATCTCCGCCGTAAATAATTAATCCCAGAGATTCAGGGACACACAGAGCCGGACTTTGTCTTGCCACAAGAAGTTTGCCAGCAAGATGTGTCCTAAGGTGACATCCCCCATGCTGGGAATTACATGGGGGCTGGACATGGGGGATTTGGGGGGTTTGGTACCCCACGGCCAGAGGATTTGGGGATGAAGAGCTGGAAAATGCGTTGTCTAAGGTGAGGTGTGTGCTGGGGAGCTCTGGTCCTCATCCCAACGGGTGCCATTCCCACCCTGAGGGTCTCCCACGCCCCTCCCTTGGATCCCTTGGGGGGAAGTTGGGTCCCCAAACCGTACCGGTGTCAAACTCGAAGCCCTTCTCGGTGAAGGTGTGGCAGCAGCCCCCCAGCTTCCCGTGCTGCTCCAGCACCAGCACTCGCCAGCCAGCCTTGGCCAGCAGAGCCGCAGCCGCCAGGCCGCCCACGCCGCTGCCCACCACGATGGCATCGAGCCCCTGGGGCACCTTCTCCGGGGAGAACACTGCGGGGAGAGGGGGACATCACCGGGGGGCACCCCACGGCACGGGGGGACCCACGGCGAGCAGGTGGCACCGCGGGGGTGATGCTGGGGGGGACAGTGCCACGCCGGGGGGGTCAATGAACGCTGCCGAGGGTGGAGGTGCCACCCTGGGGGGGTCAGTGCTGCCCCGAGGGTCCGCGACACGCCGGGGGGGATTAATGACACCGCGGG
Organism: Vireo altiloquus; assembly: GCA_013396875.1. Lineage (NCBI taxonomy): Eukaryota > Metazoa > Chordata > Aves > Passeriformes > Vireonidae > Vireo > Vireo altiloquus. The sequence continues at coordinate 237,076 of VZRF01001866.1, forward strand.
TCATAAATGTCATTAATGTGTCATTAACGCTGTCCCGGTGGGTGATCCCACCCTGGGGGACTCAATGCTGCCCCGGGGGTCCGCGACACGGCGGGGGGTGATGCCGCTCCGGGGGCATTAATGACACCGCGGCTCACTAATGTGTCATTAATGTGTCATTAACGCTGTCCCGGTGGGTGATCCCACCCTGGGGAGCCAGTGCTGGCCTGGGGCAGTGACCCCCGGGCGGTCCCGTACCTGTCTTGACCACGGTCCTGCGAACAGCCTTGTCGGTGACGAGCGGGGCTGGCGGGCGGCGAGTGTCGGTGGCGAAGGGGTTGCGGCCGCCCCGGAGCCGCGGGAGCAGCAGGGACAGGAGCGGCAGGAGGACGGCGAGGAGGAGGAGAAGGGGGGCGAGGAAGAGCAGCGCCTGCAGCCACATGGTGCTGCTCGGTCCGGCCGCGGGAGCCGGGAACGGCGGTGGAGACAGCGGGAACCGGAACAGCGGGAACAGGGGCGGCTCCGGCACGGGGCGGGGGGACCGCGGGGAGGGGCGGGGAGCGCCGGGGCTGGCACGGGGCACTGGGAGCTGGCACTGGGAGCTAGCACTGCTGTGGTGGGAGCTGGTAGTGGCATACT
>VZRF01001866.1:245954-259875 GCA_013396875.1 Vireo altiloquus
GGTGTGAGGGGTCAGTGTGGGATGTGTTACCCCCCTCAAACCCTGTAGGGGATGTGGGGTGTGAGGGGTCAGTGTGGGGTGTGAGGGGTCAGTGCGGGGTGCATTACCCCCCTCAAACCCTGTAGGGGATGTGGGGTGTGAGGGGTCAGTGTGAGCTGTGTCCCCCCCTGATTCCCTGTGGGATGTTATCCCCCCAATTCCGTAGGAGATGTGAGGTGCTCCTGCCCCTTCCCAGGTCCCTCGAGGCCCTGTGGGGCACATGTGGTGTCCCTTTCCCAGCTCCTGCCTGCTTTTGGGATACGCAGGTGTCCCAAACCTCCTGAAATCCCCCCTTCCACTTGTTTCTGTCTCCAGGATTTTTCCCAGGACCCTCGAGCCCCAGTTTTGGGGTGTCCCCCCAGCCATGACATCCCCCAAGGTATGTGACACCAGGGGGGCCCTTCATGCCACCAGCCTGCCCCTTGTGAATCCCCTCCAAAACCTACCAGGGTCCCCTCATTTCCCCCTTCTTTTCCTCTCCCCCAGCTACATTTTAAACCCAAATTGCTTTTTTTCCCCCCTTCTTTTTTTTAGGAATAAAATTTGTTAACCTCACCCCACAGAAAGGGAGGGGGGATCCCAATTTGAAAACCAGGGAATTGGAATTCCAGTGTTCCAGGGCACCCCATGACTTTGGGGGGGGGTGTAGAGAGGACTGATGAGGGGTCTGGGATCTCCCTGGATCCCACTGAGCCCCCCTCAGGCCCACATTTCCCAGCTGATCCCACTGGATCTGTGTCTCTGAGGGAGGGAGAACCCAGTGCCCCCAGAGCCAGGTCGATTCCCCTGCATCCAGGTCGATCCAGGTCCACAGTCACCAAAACGTGACACCAGCTTGTCCCAGCTAAAATTCCTTTATTCCTTGCCGTTATGGAACCCCCACGCACACCACAAGTGTGTTTTGGGGTGTATCCACCCACATTTGGCATTCCCAGATGCCCCTTCCCGTTTTTCTTTTCCCCTCCCCAGATGCAAACGTGGATCAGCAACTCGTACCCAAAGCTGGAAGTTTTCACCCCATTCCTGGGAAAATACCACCGCCCGGTTTCGGGGCACTGCTGCCAGACCTGCACCCCCAGGAGCTGGGTAGGAGAGTTTGGGATCCCGGGATGCCCCCGAGGATCTGTGCTCACAGTTACTGATCCTGTTTCTCCTGCCAGGATGGATTCTACCCCGAGGGTCTCTCTGCTCTTGGGTTCCGCGACGTCAGCCGCGTGACAGAGGCAGACACGCGGTGAGGATGGATGAGCTCTGTGCGGAAAACTCCTGGAAAACCACTCCTTCCCCCCCTATTTCACCAAAATGCCCAGGGGAATCCCTCTCCATCCTCCCCCTGCTCCTCATTATTGCAAACCCAGCTCATTAATCAATTTTGGGAGGTGGGAAGTGGCTCCTCCGAGGGCTTGGGCTGTGCTCCAGCCGTGGAGTCGAGGGTTTGGGGTCATGCCTTTATTTGTTTGAGCAAAACTTGGAGTCGTGGGAAGAACGTGGAGGTGGAGGGTTGTTCTCTCTGGCTCCAGCTGGCATCGCTCAGAGCGAGCCTGGCTCCCGGGGAAAAGGGAAAACAGCCACTAGAAGGAGGGAAAATACCAGGAAAGGCAAAATGCCCTGAATCGCGGGTTTCCTTCCTGGTGGGCAGCCTGAAGCATCAGTTCACCGGTGCCTCAACATTTCCAGCTGTGAAATGGGGAGAAGCATCCTGAATCCTGGCAGAGGCAGTTCCTGGGGGCTCTGGTCCCGGTGGAAAAGCCCCTCCTGCCAGGATGTCACCGCGTGTCCCCTCCAGGTTCCGGGGCTGGCTGGTCCGGAGGGTCTGTGGATTCCTCGCCGCCTGGGAGTGGAAAATTCCAGCAGAGACCCCCGGGGAGCTCCTGGAGCAGATCCGCAGCAGCAGGAGGTGGGTGGGAGCAGCCAGGGGAATCCCAGGATCACCCTCACCCCTCCTGGGGTTCTGTGAGATCCCTGGATCCCGGGTCTGTGTGATCCTGGAATCCACCGAGGCTCTCCGGACCCCAACACGTGGCTGCCAGGCTGCTCGCCCTCTCCCAATCCCCCTCCCCTCTCAATCCCCATCCCCTCCCTGTTCCCTCCCCGTTGTTCCCTCCCCAGGCTGCAGGATGCTGCCTCCAGCCAGGACCTGGCATCCCGAGGGGATGAGGGATCCCAGCAGCGCTGGAAGGAGGAGCTGTGCCGGATCCTGGGGGAGATCCAGGCCCCGCTCTCCCCTCTGCTGCTGAGGTCGGTGATCTTTTGGGGGAATAGTCTGGGGTTCTCTGGGGGATGGATGCAGATCCTTGTGGAGATACTCTGGGATTTCGGGGGGATGCACATGGATCCCTTGGGTGGTTTTATGGGATCCTTTTGGGGGATGTGCTGGCATACTTCGGGGGATATTTTGGGATCCTTTGGGAGCTGCACACAGATCTTTTGGCTGGCTTCCCTCTAGCTCCTGGGGTCATTCCCCCAATTCCTTCTGAGGAACTGGGAAAATCCAAACCCCATGGGAGGGAGGGAAGCAGAGAAAACTTTCCCTTTCCTCCTCCCTTTCCCTACCATCACTGACAGCTGGGAATGCAGGGCTTCACTGCTGGTCTGATCCAGTGGGAATACAGAGCACTTCTGAGCTGTTAAAGGGCCGGAATAATGCAGGGATCCCAAGCAGGGACAGGGAGATGGAAGGAATGCAGGATATCCGATGGCAGCTCTAATTGCCCGTGGAAAGAGGGACCTTCCACGTGTTAAAAACTGGGAATTTTGAGCAGAAATAGGTTGGGGAAACTGAGGCAGGGAGGGTTTGGGGCACAGTTCCTCACTCCCAGTTTTCCCACAGGCTGTGCCACTGGCTGCTCCCCAAGCTCCTGACCCGTCTGTTCCTGGGCGTGCGGCTGCACCGGGGGCAGCTGGAGATGGTGCTGCGAGCTGCCAGGACGGTATGGAGCCCGGCCGGGCACTCCCTGCCCCCGGAACACTGGGAATTCACCCCGGGAATTCACCCCAGGAATTCACCCCGGGAATTCACCCCGGGATCCCTTGCTTGCAGCCCGAGGTGCCGCTGGTGTTCCTGTGCAGCCACCAGTCCCAGCTGGATGGGCTGCTCCTGTCCTTCGTGCTCCGCTCCCAGGGCATTGGGGTGCCCAGGGTGACGGTGGGCGCCCGGACCAGCCCTCGCCTCCGGTAAGGCAGTGGTGTGGGACGTTCCCGGGGGATCCAGGGGGATGCAGGGGTTGCCCACGGTGTCCTTGCCTCGCCAGATCCCTGCTCCAGCGCCTGGGAGGGATTTTCCTGCCTTCGGGAATGGCACAGACATGGAGTGACCGGGATGAGGGGCTCACAGGGGCTGTGCTGGATGCGGTAGGTGCACTTCTGGGCTGAAAAATCCCTCCGGAGCGCTCGGGGAGGTGCTGGCACCTCCCAGAACTCCCAGTCTCTCCCCAGTACGTCCAGGAGGTGCTGCGGAGCCGCCAGCCCCTCGTGCTCTTCCTGGAGGAGCCCCCGGCCTCGCTGCGGCTGGCAGAGCCCGCCCGGCGCTGGCTGCTCCGCGTGCTGCGGGCGCTGCGGGACGGAGCCGTGCCCGACGTCCTCGTGGTCCCGGTGGGAATCGCCTACGACGTGGCTCCTGGCGGGGATGGAGCGGTGAGAGAGGGGCGTCAGCGGGGTCACCATCCCGGTCCCTGGGGAACAGTGCTCCCCCGGATCTCTGGGAGGATCCCTGGGGAGTGCCATCCCCCCAGATGTGCCGTTAATCCCTCGATGCCCCCTCCTCACAGCCCCCTCGGCCCCTCGGGATCAGCACTTGTCTCCGGGCAGTGTTCCAGGCCCTGCGCCGACACCAAGGATGTGCCCAGGTGGATTTCTCTCAGCCCTTCTCCCTACAGGTATGGCAGCTGCGGATCCCCCTGGATCCATCCCGGCACTGGGAGATGGTGGTGGGCTCTGAGGTGTCGGGGTGGATTGAGTGAATCCATCCTCGGGAAATCTGGGATCCTCCCAGCCTTGGGCATCCAGGGATCAAGTCAGTTCGTGGTGCTGAGGGCTGTGAGCACCCACCCCCTTCTTCATCCTCATTCCCAGGAATTTGTGGACAACCACCTCATCAGGCCAGTCTTCACAGGGAATCCTCCAGAGCAGCTGCTGCTTCCCACCATCCTGGGCAGGCGGTGAGGAGGCGAGCCCCGGGCAGGGTTTTCTCCTTGGATCTCTGCTCCCGGCTCTTCTCCTCACCCCTCTCGTTCTGATTTCCCAGCCTGCCAGATGTTGTGAACGTGGGGACTTTGAGTCCCAGTTTGGGGACTGAAGAGATTTTGGTGACGGCACTGGGGCTGCACGCGCTGAGTGGTGAGGGGTCCGAGGGTCCCTGCATCCCTTGGGATGGCATTCCGTGCTTGGGAATGGGGTGGGAGCCAATCCCCCCTGGATAACGAGTCCCTCTCCCCCACTGCAGATTCCAGTGCCTGCTCTGCTGTCACGGCTGTGGGAATCACCGCGGCACTGCTGCTCCACAGGCACCGGGAGGTGGGACAAGCTTCCATCTTCCCTCAGAGCAGCATTCCCAGCAGGACTCCCCACGGGGCAGCGTTCCCAGTGGGAATCCCCCTCCTTCCCCTGGGAGTCCCAGTGGGAGTCACGCCTTCTCTCTCCCAGAGCAGCATTCCCAGTGGGAATTTCTCCCTCTGCTCCCCCAGGTCGTGCTGCTGCCCCAGCTGATGAAGGATTTCTCGGAGCTGCTGGAGCAGCTCCTGCTGCGGGGCCAGGCCGTGGGGTTCTCGGGGCAGCTGCGGGCGCTGGTGGGGCACAGCCTGCGGCAGCTGCGGCTCCCCCTGGCCCCGGGGCCCCCCCAGGCCTCGGCCCGGGTGCGGCTGGGGAGGCTGGCAGGAGGTGTCCGGCACTGCCTGGCCGGGGAGGCCGTGGGCGGTGAGTGGGGACACTGGGGGGACAGTGGTGCCATGGGAATGGGTGACACAAGGGCTGGGTGGCACTGGGGAACGGGTGATACCGGGAATGGGTGATGGCTGCAGTCTGGAGAGCACTGGGGGTGTCGTTTATATCATGGGGTCGGTGGCAGTGGGGATTTGGGACACCAGGGATTGGTGGTGCTAGGGAGGTCGGTGGTCCTGGGGGGTTCAGTGACACTGGGGGTCAGTGGCACCAGGGGTGCAGGGGGTTACTGACACTGGGGATTGGGGACGCTGGGGAATTAGGACTCTGGGACATTGGTGATCCCAGGGGAATTGGTGACACCCCTGTCCTCTCAGCCTGTGCCATCCGTGCCCTGCTGCTGGAGGTGCTGCCAGTGCTGGGGCCCCCCTCCAGCCTCGCCAGGATCGTGCTGAGCCGGGACGAGCTGCTCCGCAAGATCCTGGAGCTGCTGCGGCTGCTGCCCCCAACCCTGCTGGGGCTCCAGGTGGGGACATGGGGGTGGCCTGTCACCCCCGACCCTGCTGGGGCTCCAGGTGGGGACATGGGGGTGGCCTGTCACCCCTGACCCTGCTGGGGCTCCAGGTGGGGACATGGGGGTGGCCTGTCACCCCTGACCCTGCTGGGGCTCCAGGTGGGGACATGGGGGTGGCCTGTCACCCCTGACCCTGCTGGGGCTCCAGGTGTCACCCCTTTCCTGTGTCCCCAGCCCTGCCAGCCGCCTGACTGCCACAGCCTGGACATCCTGGACAAGCTCATCCTTGGGGGGCTGCTGGAGGAGGAGGAGGTGGGTGACACCCCAAGGCCTCTCCTGGGGCACAGGGACAGAGTGGCTTTGAGGTGAGGTTGTCCCTCTTGTCCCCCCAGCCAGAAGGGGAGCGCTGGGGTTGTGACGTGGCTCCCCGGCCCTTCCTGCGGGGACACTCGTGGGGATCCTTCACCGATGACAGCGACAGTGACAGCGAGCACGAGGTCCCCAATCAGTGCTACAAGGTACTGGGGGGTTCCCCCTCTGCCCCCCCGGGCTGGAGGAAGGGTGGTCCCCCCAAATCTGGCTGTGTGTCCCCCCACAGCTCAGCGAGCCCCGGGGCTTCCCCGGCTTCCTCCTCTTCCTGTGCCGCCTCCTGAGCCCCATCCTGCACACCTATGGCCGCGCCGTGGAATTCCTGGAGCAACGCCTCTGGCCCCAGCCCGGTAGGACCCCCCAAAGTGGGGAACCCCTTGGGACTCCCTGGGGCCACTGGGGCAGGGCTGGAGCCTCCAGGATCTGACATCCCTCCCCATGCAGAGGCAGACTACGTGGAGGCACTGCTGGAATTCCTGGCCGAGGATGAGGATGGTGAGTCCAGGTGGAGGTGGGTCTGGCTTTTAGGGGTCAGTAACCCCCGAGCCAGGCTGGGGGTTCTTGGGAGGTGGCATTTGGGGGTTCCCTCAGGATCTCTCTTCCCACAGGGTATCCCGACAGGAGCCTGGCCCTGAGCTCCCTGCAGAGCTTCAAGGACATGGGGGTAAGCACGGCTCCCCCAGCCCCACAACATCCTGCTGCCCCCTCTGCCCTCCTGACCTCCCTGTGCCCCCCCAGGTGCTGGAGGAGCTGCAGACCCCCACCGGACCCCTCCTGCAGCTCTCCCAACCTTTCCAGTCTGCTTCCAACCGGGAGAGGCTGGGAGCCTTCATCCACCAGTTCACCCAGCTGTAGACCCCCAGACCCATAAACAGGACACAGGGACCTGATGGCTCCTGGATTTATTGACCCCGCGGGGGGAGGGGGGATTTGGGGTCTCTCTGCTGTCAGACCACCCGGTTGCAGATGGTGCCCAGCTCCTCGATCTCACACCGCACCTCATCCCCAGGCTGCGAGGGGAGACACGATGGCATGTGTCCCCAGTGGGGTCCTCTGTGTCCCCACTCGCCCCCAGCCCCCCCAGAGCCCCCATTTTCCCCTCACCTTTAGGAAAACGGGTGGTTTCCGAAAGACCCCCACTCCCGCAGGGGTCCCCGTCAGGAGGACGTCCCCAGGGACCAGAGTCACGAACCTGGGGGCACACGAGGTGTCAGCCACCACGACCCCCGGGCTTTGGGGGTCCCCGGCCCCCCTGTGCCTACCGGGACACCCAGGCGACGAGGGCGGGCACCCCAAAGATGAGGTGGGAGGTGCTGCTGTCCTGCATCCGCTGCCCGTTGACGCTGCAGCGGATCCACAGGTTGTGGACATCTGCGGGAGGTGACATGAGGGGACGTGGGGACAGTGCCACCGCCACCCCAGCCTGGGGAAAACCAGTGGGGAACGCAATGGCACCAGTGGCAGCCGAGAAAGAGTCGCTGTGCCATGCCCGTCCCACCTGGCACCGCCTCCCTGGTGACGATGGCTGGCCCCAGGGGACAGAAGGTGTCGAAGGTTTTCCCCAGCAGCCACTGCCGCCCGTTCCGCCGCATCTGCCAGTCGCGGGCGCTCACGTCGTTGGCCACCGTGAATCCCAGCACGTGCTCCAGCGCCGCTGCCTCCTGGGGACATCGGGGACCAACTCACAGCGGGGACACCCCCAGGAGCCCCCCCAAGCGAGGCGGGGCCGGGGCAGGGGGGGTACCTCGATGTGCCGCCCCCTCTTCCCGATGACAGCAGCCAACTCCACCTCCCAGTCCAGCTCCTGTGGGGACAGAAGGCGAACTGGGAGGGCTGTTCTCCCCGGGAGGCTGCGGGGGCAGGTCCTGGGGTACCCACGCTGGTGTCCTGGGGGTGCACGATGTCATCGAAGGGCCCTGTGATGGCGCTGGGGAACTTGCTGAAGATGAGAGGCTCCTTGGGCACCTTGGCACCCTGCTCCTGGCAGTGGTCATGGTAGTTGAGCCCCACGCAGATCACCTTCTCGGGGTCCCCCACGGGCGCCAGCAGCCGTGTGGTCGCCCGGGGCACCCGGTGCCGCCCCGACTCCAGTGCTCTGCGGGGACAGATCCACCCTCGGGATCACCCACATCTCGGGGCACCCATTTCCCAGGGGACGTGCCTTTGGGGGGTCATTCACAAGGGTCAGCTATAGTTCAGGGGCTCTCCTTTTGGGGACGTCCCCACGTTTTGGGGTCAGGCACTCTTGGAGGTCACACATCACTGGGGGTCACCCTTCTGGGGGGCAGCTGTTGGGGGCAGCCCACTCCGGGGTCACCCAAAGCAGCACGCGGATCCGGGTGGACGCTGCAGTGGGGGTCCATGAGGATAGCCCCTCCTGGGGTTCCCTCTCCTTTGGGGAGCCCCCCTTGGCCTAACCCACCTCTGGGCGAGCGCCAGCCCGCGGGGGCCGATCTCCAGGAACTCCCGCATGGACCGGGGCAGCTCCGGCTCCGCCGCGCTCAGATCCACCAGGTCCCCCCCGGGTGCCTCCTCCAGCCCGAGCCGGGGCCCCCCGCCCGCGGCCCCCCGGAACCGCACCAGCCGCAGCGCCCCGCGCATCCCCTGCGGCACCGGCCCGGGATCGCCTCGGCTCGGGACGAGCCCCGGCACACCGGGGGACCCCCGGTCTGACCCCGCCTAGCGCTGGGGGCTCGCTCCGCCCGACCCCCGGAATGCCCCCGGTCCCAGGGGATGCCCTCCCGATCCCGCACTGCTCCGACCCCCGGGGCCGTTCCCCGCGCCCCGATTCCGCTCAGCCCCGATCGGGGACGGTCCCGGTCCCGCACGATCCCCTCGCCCACTCGGTTCGATCCCAAGGAATCCCCTGGCTCCGCAGGATTCTCCACCCGCCCCGCATTCCCCGATCCCGGTCCCGCACAGCCCCGATCCCGGGGGTTCCCCCAATCCCGCACAGTCCCGATCCCGGGGGTTCCCCCAATCCCGCACAGTCCCGATCCCGGGGGTTCCCCCAATCCCGCACAGTCCCGATCCCGGGGGTTCCCCCAATCCCGCACAGTCCCGATCCCGGGGGTTCCCCCAATCCCGCACAGTCCCGATCCCGGGGGTTCCCCCAATCCCGCACAGTCCCGATCCCGGGGGTTCCCCCAATCCCGCACAGTCCCGATCCCGGGGGTTCCCCCCCCTCCGGGGTCTCTGGGATCTCACACACGGCTGTTTCCCCGTTCCGCTAGGGGGCGCGGCGGACTCCGGCACCGCGCAGGTCACGTGTCACGTCACGTGCCGCCCCCGCCGCCCGCCTGAAGGTCGCGGAGCCGAGGCCACGCCCTCCTTTAGGCTGTCCAATGGGAGCGCGGAGGGGGCGGGGTCAAACCGCAAACGAGAGCCAATGAGAGGGGTGGGCTGGGGCGGGGCCGAGAACGGGACCGGGAATGGGAATGGGAACGGGAACGGGACTGGGACTGGGACTGGGAACGGGAACGGGAACGGGAACGGGAACGGGAACGGGAACGGGAACGGGAACGGGAGCGGGACTGGGACTGGGAATGGGACTGGGAATGGGAACGAGAATGGACAGGAACGGAGCAGGGAATGGGAGAGGCGTGGGAGATGGGAATGGGAGCAGGACAGGGACCCGGAATGGGACTGGAACTGGGAGAGGGATTGGGAACAGGAAAGGGAATGGGAGCGAGAGGGGGAATGGGAGAGGGGACAGGGACAGGGAGCAGGACAGGCACCGGGACACTGCGCGTCTCTCACATCCCTCTTGACTCCATTTCACCCCTAATTCGCCACAATTTGGTTTATTTATAAAATCCCCCTCTCCGCACGCCTGGGGGAGGAGGAGCTGTGGCTCCATGGGGGAGTCCCCTGAGTGTTGGGGGAGGAAGGACTCTGTGCTTTTGGTTGGTGTTTGGGGGCTCCACTTCATGGCTGCGACATGGAGACCCCCACCCAGAGGGCCCCACACCCGGGGGGGTCCCTGCCCTGGGGGGTCCCAGCTCTGAGGGTCCTCGCGTCCCAGGCGGTCCCCACGTCCCAAGGGTCCCCACCCTGGGGTTGGGTCTGTGCCGTGTCAGGTCCCTGCACCACCAAGGGTGGGGGGTCCTTGTGGAGGGGGGGCTCAGCCCCCCAAAATGTGTCCGTCTGGCAGGGGGCAGCGCCGTGCCAGGGGGGCTCTGGTGGCATCCTTGTCCCTGTCCTGTCCCTTCTCCGGGAGCCACGCGCTGGATTTCTCCTGACTTTGAACTTCTTGTTTGTCTGAAATAGTAGAAAAACTCCGGGGGGGCCGAGGTCTAGAGCACGTTGTGGAAGATCTGCATGGAGCTCATGATGTCCTTGTCCTGGGGGGAGAGATCAGAGACCCCCTGTCCCCCTGTGACCCCCCCCTCCTCCCAGCTCCCCTCCTCTTGTCACCCTTTTGCCATCTCCCTCCTGTTCCTCTCATCTGCCCCCTCCTGTCCCCTGCATCCCACACTTCCCAACACAATCCTCCTGTCTCCCCTGGATCCCTCTCCCGACCCCAACTCCTGTCCCCATCCTGTCCCTCCCGGCGTGACCCCTTTGTCCCCCTCTCTCCTGATGCCCCCAGCACATCATTTTGGGACAGAAAAGGAGGAGGAGGAGGAGGACGGTGCCCCCCGAGCCCCCCAGAGCCCCTCACCTCCTGGCACGTGGCCAGAAACTCCTCGAAGGTCACCACGCCGTCCCTGTTCCTGTCCATCTTCTGCAAGGGAGTGGCCAGGGCTCAGCGGGGCCAGCCCTGGCCGCAGAGTGTCCCCGCGGGGGACACTGGGGACAGTCTCACCTGGAAGAAGAGCTCCACGTGCTGGGCGGGCGCGCTGGCCCCCAGGGCGGGCTGAGTGCATCGTCCCATCATGGCATAGATGGATTTCATGATCTCCAGCATGTCCTGGGGGACACAGGGCGCTGCCGGGTCCCCGTCTGAGTGCGCCCCCCCCACCAGCCCCCCGGCGCCTCCCGGTGCCCCCCAGTGTCACCTCCTTGGTGACGTAGCCGTCCTTATTCACGTCGTAGAGGTCAAACGTCCACTTCAGCTTCTGCTGCTCCGTCCCCCGCAGCAGCACCGAGAGTCCCACGGCGAAATCCTGCCGGGAAGGGTCGTGGCCGCGAGCGGGGAGGGACCCTCGGCCCCCTGCCCCCTCCCTCCCGCTGCCACATCGATCCCGGGGCGCCCGAGGGATTTCGTTCCCTATTGATCCTGTTATTTTTACCCCCAGTGCCGCCGCGCCCGGAGCTCCCGGCACCCGCGGGGGAGTTTGGCCGCAGCCTGGGAGGGGGAAGAGGAGGAGGAGGAGGAGGAGGAGGAGGGGGAGGATGTGATGAATCACGGCGCTGGCACAGCCATTCCCGCCAGGAATTCCCACCTGGAAGCAGAGAGCTCCATTGCGGTCGGCGTCGAAGGCGTCGAACAAGAAGTGGGCGTAGGAGGAGGCGTCTGCGGGGGAAGCGGGACGTGACCCCCCCTGGGCTCGGGAGGTGTCCCCAAGTGAGCCCCCCCAGCCCCCCGCGCCGGGTCCGGGGACCCCCCGACTCACCGCCTTGAGGGAAGAACCGCGAGTAGATGAGCGTGAAGGTTTCCTCATCCACGAGGCCGCTGGGACATTCCTGGGAAGGGCAGCGGCACCGGTGACCCCGAGGAACGCGGGGAGCCGCGGATTTGGGGGGGTCGGGGCGGCGGAGCCCCGGACTCACGTTCTTGAAACCGCGGTAGAGGGACTGAAGCTCCGTCTTGGTAAAGTTGGTGCGAGCCAGCAGCTGCTCCAAGCCCTCGGGCTGGTGCCGGATGCTCGGGAGCTCCACGTCGGCATCGCCGCTGTCTGCCAGGAGCGACCCCCGGGCAAAGACCCCCTTAGGAACAGCCCCTCCAAACCCGCCCCCATCCCCCTGAAACCGCCGCCCAGCCCTTGCCGGAGCCCGAGTCTCCCTCGGGACCCTGGAACACCCCGGGTGCCGCATCCCGAGGGGTTTCCCACCTTCCCGAGGCGCGGAACATTCCCGAGCCGCCTCTTGCCAACTGCTGCTCCCGCCCGGCCCAGCGCAAGGTAATTAATAAATGATGGCTCATTAATAATTTCAGCCGAGGAAGCCCCTGCGGAGCCGCTCAGCACGGGGTGGGGGGAGTTCAACAATTTTGGGATGGGGGTGGGAGCCCAGAAATGTCCCAGGTGCTGGCAGAGGGGGGTGAAGCCCCAATCCCCGCTGTGCGGGGGGGACGGGGGGGGACTGGGGGGACTGGTGGGGTGTGGGGGATAAGGGGGATTGGGGACCCTGGTGTCCCGTCTCAGGGAGCTTTTGGGGGGCAGCGGGGGACCCTCGTGTCCCCTCTGAAGGAGGTTTGAGGCTGATGCAGGACTTGGGGCTCCCTGTGTCCCAGGGATGAGGACACTCAGGAGGTCTTGGGGGTCGCTGCGGAGTCGAAGCCCCCCAGCTCCGGGGGCTTGTTGGGGGTCAAGGTCAGCTCAGAGCCCTCCTGTCCCGCCTTGGGAAGGTCTGAGGTTCTCTGGGGGTCCCCGTTTTTCCCTCCTGGGGGTTAACAGGGCCCGGGAGCCCTGGGAGGGGTGGGGGGTCTCTGGGCATGAGGGTGTCCACCCCCCCCGGGTGTTTGGGGGGCCGCTGGCAGCGCAGCCCCCCCGGGGAAGGTCGGGACACGGCTGGGCCGTGACTGGGGGGGTTTTGGGGACCCTGCTCGCTCCCGAATCCTCAGCCTTCACCCCAAACCCTCCCGGTGGGGAGCCCCAAAACCATCCAGTTCCACTGCACAGGGACCAGTGAGAGGCCAAAAGTTCCTTTAATGCTGGGAGGGGGGACGGGGACACCCCGGGATGGGGAGAGGAGGGAGAGTAATTAATTAAATAATAAGGATTAATTAAAGTTGGGAGGGGAGGGGTACCTTCTACAGAGATGGGCTCCAGGATGCCGAACTGCTTGAGGACGGCGATGAAGAGGAGGATGACCACGGCCACGGCGCACAGCTCCATGCCCTGGATGCCCATGGCCCCTGGGGGGGATCGGGGGTCCCCCCCCGGACCCCGCGGGCTCTGGGTGCTGCGGGAGCGCGGGGCGGGAGCTGCGCCCGCCGCCCGTGTCCGTCTGTCCTGCCCTCGCCCTCCTCCTTCTCCTCCTCCTCCTCCTCCCTGGCACTCGCCCACCCCCGGCCCCCCCGGCGCTGCTTTTCCCGGTTTATTTCCAGCTTCCCAAGGGGATTTGGGGCTGGGGGGGCCCAGGGGCGCTGCCCCCGCTGCCCGGAGCACCCGCGGGTGCTGGGTCCGCAGCCAGGAGGGGTCAAACCAGAGCGGGCCTCAAAACTGGGTGAAAAAAAGGTTGTTTGCCCCCCCCCGCCCCCGGTGGGATCGATGGGATCGATAGGGATGAGTAAGCAGCGAGGGGAGGGGAAACTGAGGCAGGGAAGGCGGGGGGGCTCTCCCTATGCTCCAGGAGCTGTCCCCACCCCTCTGGAGGTGTCCCACAGTCCCGGGGACATCAGCGCTGTCCCCCCGCAGCTGTCCCTGTGCCCCCGGGGGTGCCACCTCCCCCCGTGGCCATCTGTGCCCATCGCCGCAGGAATGGCGCTCCGCAGTGTCCTGGGCTGGCCTTGACCCTGGGGACATCGGCCCTGTCCCCTCGGGGTGTCCCTGTCCCCCAGGGCTGTCCCTGTCCCCTCGGGGTGTGCCTGTCCCCTCGGGGTGTCCCTGTCACCCCAGGGCTGTCCCTGTCCCCTCGGGGTGTGCCTGTCCCCTCGGGGTGTCCCTGTCACCCCAGGGCTGTCCCTGTCCCCTCGGGGTGTGCCTGTCCCCTCGGGGTGTCCCTGTCACCCCAGGGCTGTCCCTGTCCCCTCGGGGTGTGCCTGTCCCCTCGGGGTGTCCCTGTCACCCCAGGGCTGTCCCTGTCCCCTCGGGGTGTGCCTGTCCCCTCGGGGTGTCCCTGTCACCCCAGGGCTGTCCCTGTCCCCTCGGGGTGTGCCTGTCCCCTCGGGGTGTCCCTGTCACCCCAGGGCTGTCCCTGTCCCCTCGGGGTGTGCCTGTCCCCTCGGGGTGTCCCNCCGTGTCCCCCCATGTCCCTGTCCTCCCGTGTCTCTGTCCCCCCAGGGCTGTCCCTGTCCCC
>VZRF01001867.1:0-17611 GCA_013396875.1 Vireo altiloquus
CCCTGCCCCGCTCCCGCCAGGTACGGGCGCCGCGGGCCGGGAGCGCTGGGCTGGGAGCCGCGGCTGGGCCGCTCCGGGCGAGGCGGGCGCGCAGGGGCGGTGGGTTCAGCGCCGTGGCTTGGCCGGGGTGGTGGTGGCGGTGAGCAGGGACCCTGCGGCCGGGAAGCTCCTCGGCCCCGCTCAGGCTCCCCCGCGGCTCCCCCGCGCCGCTGCCGCCGCAGAGGGAAGAGCTGTGAGCGCGGAACTCTCCGAGGGGAATGTTCCCTGTCCTGCCCCACAGGATTCCGCGGCAGAGAGACTGTTCCGCCGCAGGCGTAGCGAACGCGCAGTGCAGAGCCGTGCCGCGGAAGTCAGAGTTGTTTTCTGGTGCCTTTTGTCTCAGTTCCTCCTGGTTTCCTGCTGCTAATGCAATGCTCTAAATAGTGGTTGATTATTTCCGGTTAACTTGTATGCATATTTAAGGCTTACAGAGTAATAGCTGGGCAGGGCATAAATTGTTTGGGATTGTTTTGAGAAGTTAGTGTTTACGTTTAAATGAATCTGAGTGGTGCAGAAATACAGAGCCTTCTGTTGCTCTGGATGTGGAATTTAAAGTAGTATCCTCGGGAGGAAAGCAAGAGTTTTCAGAAATTTTCTCTTTTAGCTGTCTGATTTCTCTGTGGTTTGATGTTGAGAGAAGGGAGAAGAAGGAGACAATTGATTTGTTTTTAGCGATAACATTGGCCCATTTTGCCAAACTTGCAAGTGATAAAGTCTGGATGTCCATGGTTCAGGTTTGGGAAACATGTTCTGGATTTATGGCCAATCTACCCGTATTCTAAAAACCATTGGAATTATAGAAACATTTAGGAATTGCAGTGAGCTGCATGATGTGGGTTTGTGTACCAGAAAATGTCTGTTCCTTGCTTTAGGCTTGCTGTAAAATCAAATGTGAAAATTACTCTAAAAAGCACCTCTTTAATGCCTGGAACCTGGAATTAACTTGACAGTCAGCTAATGTTCCTGTTGACACAGTGAAGATGAAATTTGGGGGGGAAATGTGGGCTGACCTTGTTTTGAAGTTGATTTTGACTTTTTGAGATGGAGACAGCTTTCTGTTCTTTGCCTATCAGGTACATTGTTCAGTAAAAATGCTTGACATTGCAATTGTCTTGCAAAGTTCAACTTTTTATTTATTTTAAGTAGAAGTGGTAGGAACACTATTCTAAACTCAGCTTTAGTTTGTATAAGCAGAAGTAGATTTTTTCGGCCTGCTTGTAAGCATTTATATTAGTTGATGTAAAATAACTCTGAAGTCATCACTTTTCTAATTTTCTTGAGTTAGAGTTTCTCTAACCTTCCTTTCTAATTTCTCATTTTTCTAGTTGACAAATTATAGTGCTTTTATAGATGAGACTTGAAGTCAAAACATCCAAAACAGCTACTTAGTATGTGTGTTAAGTAGGATGCTGAAAACCTAAATTCAGTCTTATCTGAATCTGAACTCCAAGCTTGCCTTGTAAGTTGTTTTCGGTAGCCCTGTATGGTATTTAGTAAATGATTGCTTTCTAATCTACCTTAATGAGAAGCTTCTGATGAGAATTCTGCAAGTAGTGTGAGGAGCGTTCCATAAAAGCACCTTAAGCTTAGATAACAGCATGAGCAGCTATTAAACTCCTGTCTTAGTACAACAGGTTTATCCCAGTGTAATGAAGTAAGTGCAGGTGGAATTGCTTCTGCACTGAAAGGCTGTCAGTTTGAAATTAATTGGTGTTACTTGGTGTTTGGTATTCTTCAAAAGTGTTGGAAGAAAACTTTTTGAGTCTTGGAGCAAACCCCTGCTTTAAACTGCCTGGGAGCTGTACAGGGAATGCAGTGCAGGAGAGCTCAAGGGGAGCATGGTACAGCCACCCCCAGCACAGTGACAGGCTTGGGGGGTGGAGGGGTTGGTGTTTTTACTGCCAATCTTCTGTCCCTTGAGAGTGAAGTTATCCATTTAGATTTTCTTTCAGGTTTATAGTCACCTGCATATTTGCATCAGCTGGCTCATTCCGTGCTGATGGTAACCACTGCATTCTCCTGACTGCTGAGGGTCCCTGGGGAAACTCCTTGGGCTTCATGTCTGTGTCCCCAAACATATGCATAGAGAGCTGTGCACATGTTCACTGTTACTGCTGATCCAAACGTGATCTTCTCTCTGAGCAAATATTTAAAACTCACTGTTGCAGTCAGCAGGCTGCTACCCAGGAGTATCCATGCCTTGTATGCTGAGAGCCTCATCGGCTTGGTGAGAGGCTCGATGAAACTTTGTGTTTCCAAACAGTGCTTTATCAGGAAGGACAAACAGAAAGAGGGAGAGCTGGAGGGCACTCGCTGGGGCAACTTCTTCATGTTGCTGAAGAACAGCTGAGAGGTGCAGGTGCTGAATGTCTCAAACAAGGAGAGTTGGACCCTTCAGAGCAACTAGGTTGCTACCTTCTAGAAATTTTATTTGAATTTTCTGGGTGAGGGAAGGGAAATGTCAGTAAAATAGGCTTAAACTGAGATCATTAGAGTTTAATTTGTAGTACTGTAGTTTTACAGAAAGATCACTTAATTTTTCTTTATTAATCCGCTTGTGTAGCATAGCTTTAAGCATTGCAAGACATTTTAAAATCAGGTCAAGAGAAGAAAAATTTGGATTTGTCATGAAAGGAAAGCTAATCCAATAGAACAGTAAGTGTAATTTGTTTTTCAGGCATGTGAAAAGAAAAACTCTAGTGTATAGCATACATCAAAAAATCACACCAAGACATGAGGTTAATAAGTAGTATTGGTTGCATTCAAAGTTTGTACTTACTGGTGTTCTGCGTTGATTGCTTCTTTATAAAATACCATGGTTTCTTGTTTTGATTACTGATGGTTTTCTTAACACCTTCGTTAATAAGTTTACCTACTTCTGCCAATCTTTAGAGCCAACACAGCCAAGAGCTTCAACTGGTTTGGAATTTTATGTCAGCAGAATGGTTTATCATGTTCCATTATTGGGGATTCCTTGTTGCTGGTGATGGGTGAACCTGAAAAAAGACAGCTTTACTTGCATATCACAGGGTGAGTTCTCTGAAAACATTTTCTTAAATAGTTGTCTTTAAAGTGTTTGGGTTGTTTGGGTTTTTTCTTTTTAAACAGCTTGTATTTTAGATCTGACCATCTGGATTTTTTTTCTCAAAATACACACTTATAATTACCTCCTGTAGAATCTAGAGGCACATCAGGTTTGTTGCATTTTTGAGTGAACTGGTGTAATCATAAATGATAGAACAGGTTGCTCAAGGCCTTAATTTTAGCTGGGAGGTTGATCCTGCTTGACTGCATGAAATCCCTTCCAGCCTAAATTACTGTATTATAAACCATTTCATAAGTAAAATAGAAACAAACAAAAAACTTTTCCCCATATTGTTTGGTTTTTATTCTGCAAAATACCTCCATTTGATGAGGCTAAAGGATGTGTTGCAAGAATGGGAATTAGCAGAGTGTTGAACTAACACCTTCTGTTGTGTTCCTGCAGCTCCTCTTTAGCCCACTGTGCTGAAGACCAGAGGTTCTGCCTCATCAGGATTCTCTGTTAGCAGTTCAAGTTGGCTGGAGAATGGAAGGCGTTGAGTTTAAGGAAGAGTGGCAAGATGAAGATTTTCCAAGGTTTTGAATTCTTTTTTAAAGTAATTTGGATCAAACACATGATATCAACAATAAGCTACCTCTCGGTCTTCCTGGTGAACTAATACTCAGTAATAATCTTGATATGATTCCATTCATGTACAGTTTTGAAAAGGTTTTGTGGCATATTTCTTCAGGATTGCCACTGTTGAAGCTTTTGGTGTTTCAGAAGTGAAGATTTGTAAGCTTGGCTTTGTTTTCTGTGATAATATTTTGCCACTACATTGTTTGCATATTATTACCAGTGTCTCACAGCCCAAATATTTCATTAAGCAAAACTTCTGAGGAAAATCTTTAAAAGTTAAGGCTGCTGCTAATACTTGGACCTACAAAAAAACCAAATCAGCTGATTTTAGAGGCTGATTTAGATCATATCTATGATAACATGACTAAGCTACTTCTGTAATTTATTTCAAAACAAATTTTGTCAAGCAAGAGTATGACAAGTTTTTTTTAAGTATGACACACTGATAGTAGTCAGTGCTTTGGTATTTGTCACAGGAAGGGATGGTCACTTGAATGCTATAAAGGAATTTTCTGCTGCTTTGGTGTTTTGTTTACTGAAAGCTTGAACTTAGGCTGTAAGTAAAGTTAGTTACTTAACTTAAAGTTAGTTAGTCCTGTCCCACAGTGGGTTTTTTTAGTAGTGTGTAAGTCTAAATATAAGGCATTTAAGAAACTGTAAAAGCAGATTTGTAACAATAATTTCTACTTTGTGTGCCAGGCCCCTGCCAGAGGATGATCCTGTTGAGTCTGATACATTGGCTGCAGCTGGAACAGAAAATGAAGCTGGTAAGAACATTCCCACTCCAGTCAAGCTGACTGCTTCCTACTTAAATCACTTCTTTAAAGCTCCTTGCTGTGTGGGGGGAATTTTTTGCTTGTTTGTTTTGGGGTTGTTTGGTTGGGGTTTTTTTTTGTTGGGATTTGGGGGATTTTTCACATTTTAAAATTTTTTCAATTTTGTCTCTCTGATTTACTTTTGGGGCATTTCTAGTGCTGGATTGGTAATCTGATTTTATTCCCTGCTTTCAACTGCTGTCTAAATCACACAAGTATTTGCTGTGTGCCTCGAAGCATTCTGTATGTTCACAGAACAGATTCTTTAATTTTTTGTCCTCACTGTTGACTGTCAAGGTTTTTTTTTTTTTCAGCTTGTATATTATTTTCTATTTTATCAAAGATGGTTATGATGTTACTGAAGCCTAACAAAAGTAAATGCTAGGGACGTGAATCCGTTGTATTATTTGCAAGTTTTAATCACTGTAGTATCTAGAACAGCTCCTGGGACACTTGGATGCAGCAGGCAGGGGTAGTAGTGGCTGAGGTGGTGACAGCTCTTCAGATTTTTCTTCTGCAGGGAGTATGGTTGGTGGTGTGCCACCCTGCTTGTACTGTGTGTGTGCAATTGGGAACTTAAGGACTTTACCTGCTGTTCTTTCCATTCCCTATTAAAGTCTTACTCCAAAGATTACCATTTTTAAATTATGGGCATTAATTTATAATGCATTATGAGAAAGGACTGTGCCGTTCTGTCTTGGTAATTTGCTATGTAAACTTGCTTTAGCTTTGAAAAGAAATAATTTGCTTTCTTTAGATACAGAGGGTAATGGAACCAAATTGAGGAAGAAACTAATGGCTCCAGATATTACCTTAACTTTGGATCCCAGTGAGGAATCTGTTTTGTCTGATGACTTGGATGAGAGTGGAGAGATTGATTTGGATGATTTAGATACTCCTTCAGAAAACAGCAATGAATTTGAATGGGAAGGTGAGTATTTAGGTCCTTTTGTCTGATGCTCTGAAATACTTCCTTACGTGCAGGTCAACCATTTCTCTAGTAAGAAATAGCTGTGACTCAATATTACAAGAGGAGAAATACAAAGGGAGTGATTAGATTTAAATCAGGTGCAGTGACCTTCTAAAGAGCAAATCAGACCTCATCTGATTAGTAAACAGGCAAACAGTTAATAGCTGTAACTGCAGATAAACTTAGGTGAAGATCACCTATATATGCATCTATAAGACTTGAAGTTATGGAAAATCCTCTGTTGCAGCAAGTTTTTAAGAACCACCCAACAGAAAAAAGTACCCAAGGTGTTTTACATGTATTAGAAAGAAGTTTTAAATGGACCTAAATGAAGGGATATAGATTAGCTACTCAGAAATTGATGAATTGCAATTTAAGGAGGACTGAATGGAATTTTTAAAACTACTAAGTAACACCTGATCTCAGATCTTCCTGTGGTGAGAATGCCAAAAGCTCAGTAGCCTTAGAGTTTGCATATTTCCAGATTGACTGGAGGCAGTAGAAGAGCCTCCATTGTGTGTCTAGGAATTCTGCAGGGACTTCATAGGAAGTTAACTTAGCTATAGCCACACTAGTAATGATCTCAGTTTTAAGGCATTAATAGGTGTTTTATCTTATAGGCAAAACCTGGAGATTCTAACAAATGCTGAGATAAACATTTTGTGTAGGAGTTAAAGCACTAATTTTAAACTTGGAGTTTAATCATGTATTAAGGCCCTTTTATGGAAGCCAAGAACTGTTGTGTTGGGGAAATTGTTGGAGTCTCTAACATTTGTAAATGTCATAGTTTAGGAATGTCTCTAATAAATAAACTTGTAAACTCAATTAGTACTTTCTTGTCCTGAAAATGAAATAAATTTAATTCCTGAATAAATAGTAAGTTCTCTTTATGTTTGAAACACTACCTGTGGAGAAAGAAACACTCTTTAGAATAAGGGGATGGTTTTGTTTTTTAAAATGGCTAAAGGCATATTGCAGGTGAAGTTTTCTTAGCAGAGACTGTGTGTTTACCTTTGTAAAGGATTTTCATTGTTTTAATGAAGAAGAATTTGTATTTAGGGTTAGTTTTGCAGTGATGTGAAGGAAATGTTCCGGGTGTTTGTGTCTTGTTTTTAAAAGTGGCTGAAAAGGGTTTCTGTCTTTTCTTCCTTTAATGCTGCTGCCTTCATTTTCCTGGAAGGATAGTTTCAATTAACAGCTTTGTCTTGGGAACAGACAACTAACTTGCAGTAGGTTTTTCTCGCTTTGGGTAAGGTTCATGCAACAAAGTCAAGAATCATAATTTCATTGGAGCAAATTGTCTTACAGATTGCGGTCGGCATAAATTTCATATTTTTTGATTGCACACATGTGAATTAGATTTAATTTTCAATAGATCTGCCTGCATGTCTGCTTGCAAGGTACCTCAATGTTTTAAATCATGCTTCATGGAAATCTGTGATCAAGCAACCTCTGTAATTCTCACTGGAGTTAACCACTTTGTCTATTTTGGTGAAATTAATTGATGTCTTCAATTAATTAGGCTTCCTCCATGAATGGAAATTTTTCACATACTTGTAATAGAGAAAATTACAGTCAACAGATAACTGCCAACATGAGTATGTTGATAAAATATCCATGACATCAGCTGGTGTGTCTGACTGGCTGAAGAATACCAAAATAGATCAGATAGCAAAGTGGTTAACTTCTGTTGTAGCTGATTGTCACTGTGCACGGTATTCATAATGGATCTTCAACATGTTCTAATTTTGGCAGATGATCTTCCAAAACCAAAAACTACTGATGTCATTAGGAAAGGCTCACTGGCTGAATACACTGTAGCAGAGGAGAAGGATGATGGTCGACGCTGGCGAATGTTTAGGATTGGAGAGCAGGACCACAGGGTGGACATGAAGGCAATTGAACCATACAAAAAAGTTATCAGTCATGGTGGTAAGCACTGGTGACGTGCTCAAGGGAACTGCTGAGCAGCTGCTTCTTTAAGCTTAGTTGGGGAGGCAGAGAAAGAGCTTTGGGCATAAAGACTTGTGGCGATTCATTTGTTGCAGTGTTAAGACACGGCTGATGTAATAACTTTTCCTCTATTAAAGTTCCAAATGTACACATGGTGACATGTGCTAAAATACACCTATGTAATAAGATGTATTTACTCTATCCTACAGTGTCACTGCTACCTAATTTTCTTGGCTTTAAGACTGTTGAAAACATTAACTGTGTCTCTACTAAGGCAGAAATCAATTCATGACTCTTTCCAACAGTCTGTGAATTTTATGTTGGGAAAGAAGTTGACTAAACTTTAATATCATAAGAGGTTATTAAATATACTGAGGTTCCATACTGAAATGTTGGTTACAGATACAGTGTTTGATTGACATCAGCTTCAGCTGTTGCTTTAGAAGTAGACAAACTTGGAAAAGAAACCTTGAGGTTTTCTGTAACTGTATGAATGTGTCCATATGGATGTTTGTAAATCTCTTTAAGGTAAATAATGAAAAAGCTAACTGAATGTACTTGACTTTGTGTAAATGTAGTTAGTGTATTGTTACTTGGTCACTACTGCTCCTTATTTCTTTGGTTTTAGGCTATTATGGAGATGGGTTAAATGCCATTGTTGTGTTTGCTGTTTGCTTCATGCCTGAGAGCAGCCAGCCTAACTACAGATACCTAATGGACAATCTATTTAAGTAAGCCATCATATGCCTTTCTGGGGTTTTGTTAGTTTTAATACATTTGAGCACTACTAGGAATTGCTTTCAAACAAAGATTGTCGATATTAAAGTTTTCTTTGCTTGTCTCTGCAGGTATGTAATTGGCACTTTAGAGCTGTTAGTAGCAGAGAACTATATGATAGTTTACCTGAATGGTGCAACAACACGGAGAAAAATGCCAAGTTTAGGCTGGCTTAGGAAATGTTACCAGCAAATTGATAGAAGGTAAGAAACTCTGCAGTGTTTTCTTACAATATTCACATGCTCAGAGATAGACATTTTTAGGAAAAAGTGTTGTTTAATGTGGTGTCTAGTCCCTTCTGGTTAAGATTTGATGAAAGAAATTGGTGTATTGAAAACCTCTTCCTAAGCTAGATAGTGTAAGGATGATGCTACAAAGATGCCTGGGTGGTGTTGTGAGGTGGAGTTTTTTGGTTGGTTTGGGGGTTTGTGTATGCCTTTTGTTGCTGTTGTTCTCAGGCTGCTTTTTTTAGTGAAAATAGTATTCTTAGAATACTGAATATTATCTTGTAGAATATCCTTGTAACTTAATGTATTAATACCAGGTTAATAAGGGGGCTTCTTTGTGAACCACTTCATCATTAGTTGTGTAAAAAGATACAAAGAAGCTTCTCCTTGGAACGTTAATTCCTTGTCAAATTGATACTGAATCTTTAGGTTTTATTTTATGGTTCTGTAGTATTTTTTCTTCTGATGGAGGTTGACTTCTAATAATGGGATGTCAGATTACTATGTTTATGTGACAGTTGTGCTTCTAAAAACATACTTCTTATATATTGAAAAACCCCTGATAATGCTACCTTTTTGTTCTAGTAATTATCCATTGTTTAAATCCTTCAGGTTAAGGAAAAACCTGAAATCACTGATCATAGTTCATCCTTCATGGTTCATCAGAACACTCCTGGCCATCACAAAACCTTTTATTAGGTAATACTCTGGAAGCTTTTTCTTAAACAGTTCTGACAACTGTTTGCTTTGAACTTAAAAGACTGTTTTAATATTGACCTAGTGAAAAATGTTTAAGTTGTAACTGTGCCCTGCATTTGTTCTTCCACAGCTCAAAATTCAGCCAAAAAATTAGGTATGTCTTTACCCTGGCAGAACTAGCTGAACTCATCCCCATGGAATACGTTGGCATCCCAGAATGCATAAAACAGTACGTTTTATTATTCCACCATCTTCTACACTGATCATGGTTTAGGACTGGTAGATGTTGTAATCAGTGTTTGGTTTGAATGTAACACTTGGCACTTAATGACTTCAACTGAGTCCATTGCTGTCTCTAGGAGGAGTGTCCATGTTTGACCTCATTGCTAAAGGCAGTTTGGGATGGAGTAGCATGGATAGCCAAAATGTTAATGTATAGTGATTTTCAAAGTGGAGCTTTGTGCAATTACTAAGTTGGGGTGTGTGAATTAAGCCTTCTAGAGAGAAGACCTCATTCCAGTTGTTCTGCACCTTAGTGTGTGCACTAAACTGGCTTGTGAGTGAGAAATTCTGGGCATGTTGATACTGCAGTTATTTATAATGTCTTCAGGGTTTGGAACAAGTTAATTTTTGAAATATCACTTGGACTGGGTTTCCATTGAATAGCAGTGATGGGAAAATGCTGAATCCCTAGCCATTGCTGTTCTAAACTGCTTTGGTAAGGAAATGAAGACAGCATCCATGTAATTTTTTTCCCTTCCTGTCCAGATACAAACACCCATTTTAACATCAGTATAATTCTGCTCTCAGATATGATAATGATTATTTTTTCAAAAGCATTTAGGGATGCAGTAACAGAGTAGAAACCATAAACTTGGGTCTTAAGAAAACCAGATGAAAACACTAATTGTTCTGATGACAACTTGATTGGCCTGTTAGAGGGTATAACACAAACCCTGTGTTGTCTGTATCATAATTGGCAAGCACAACCTGGAGGAAGGTGGCCTGGTGTCACTGAGCACACAAAAGGGCACATCCATGGTGGACAAAGCCCTGTGCCCCTGGAGCTGGCTGGTTATTTCAGTAAACATCCAGCTGCTATCACTTCCACAGTTGAACTCTGTAAGACAGAAAAGCTGTTTTCTTGGGCTGGGGGTGACAGGCATGACAAAGCTTGAGGCAGCCTTGTGCTGTCTTTAGAATTCTATTTTTTTGACTGGGGTTTTATGGATGTGTTGTGAATATTCAGACCATCATTGCAAGTTTTAAAAGACTCCTCTCTGTATTGATGAACCTTTAACTGTTCTGCAAAGGCTGGACTTGGTTAACTTAGTTATTTCTCAGATTTGTGTGGAGGATTATGTCTGGCTTCAAACTGTTATGGATACAGACTTTAAATTTTAGTGATGAATGCTAACACTACATGAGGTTGTAACTGAATTCACTTGGTATGTCATAGTAACTAAATCTTAATGCTTTTTGTTTAATGCTAATAAATGTTGGAAGTACAATGTATTTTTTTCTTAATTATATCAGTTTCAAAATTTGGTAAGTTTCTGCAAATTGTATTGACACTGATACTGGTTTGCAGCTTCTGTTGATTTTGGCCTTCATATATTATATTTACTGAAATAAAACTTTTCCTCACCAAGGTATGAAGAAGAAAAGTTTAGAAAGAAACAGAAAAGGTATATGCATATTTTGATTAGGGTTGCATCTAGATAAGTCAATTTGCATTGCAACTAACTCTCAGTTGATTGGCTTGCATAAAGGAATAAGCATTTGTAAATATAAACATGCACTAGTGCCCAAGTTTTTATGCATGACAGTAACTATACTGTACTTGCAGGCAGTATGGAATCTATAAAGACTTGCCCTGGATGTTCAGACAGAATTTGTGCAGAGTTTCTATTAGACTTTTATGTGAGATGCTCACTTTTAAGAGGATGCATGGGTTCTCAACTTGAAGTCTTAAAGAGGCAAAAGTAGTGCTTCTGTATGAACCCATTAAATCAAATTTCACTGTTTCTAACAGGAATTGATATCTGAAGATGAGCTGTATTTAGGTGCTAAGCTGTAGCTATGCATTAGCAGAGATGCAACTCTGTAAGAAGTTCTAGTATTCAATCTTGTATTTTTTGGTATTCACTACCTTTTTAGTTATTAACTTGTGTAGATGCACTCTAAATTAGTATTTTAGTGCTGTTTGTATTTGCAGTGCCTGTGTTCCTTCCTAATAAATACTGGATTTCCATTTTGTTAATTTCCAGTCTCCTGCTAACTATTCAAGCTATTCCACAGCTGATGAATTTTTTTTAATGGATATGTTATTTTTTCACTCACTAACAAATGTACTGAAAGATTTTGCTACTAACTTCGAGGTTTTTTTTAATTACTTTTCCTTTGTGTGCATAACTGTTAAAGAAGGCTCATTGTCTAAATTGGGTAGAGGAACACTGAGATTGAAGTAAAAGGAATTAAAATGATTTCTGAAAACTCAAATGTAAATCTAGGGATGTGTTGAAGATTGTTTAAGAATTATTCTAATTAAGGGATAATTTTAAAAATCTCCAGTAGAACAAGCACTTTTTGGTGTCCAGACTGATAACTTCACCTATACTGCCATCACTTTCCTAAAAAGTACTATGTTCCTCAGTGAAAATAAGATACAGAGAAGAGATCACAGGCAGCATTGGATACTGAGCCTTTAATCAGGTTGAAAGCAGCTCCTTTTTATGGGTTCATGGCCTAAAGGAGCTGTCATTGTTTCCATCCTTTTGCAAAACCAGCTGGTTATAGTTGGAGAGGCTGGGCAGGTATGTTAGACAGATTGTTAGAGGACAAACTTGGTCTTAGTCTCTCACTTTAGAACTGCTGTCTGTTTTTAAATTAATTTACTTCCATGCACAATATATTTTCTAGCAGATGTTATCAAGATCATAGCTTGTTCTTACTGTAAAGAGGAAAAGTACATTTTGTGCAGGGCTGTCAATCATCTGCTGGTTTCTGCAAAGCAGCATTTTGTTTGCTAGTCCCAAGGCAGATATTAAAAAATAAGGCACAAAATCAAACCCACTTTTATCAGCGTGATGGTGAATTTTTCCAGGGTAATTGGAATAGTCTTAGAACATAATAGAAAAAGTACTGCAGTTCAGGAGCCTCTTCACTTTTGATTCAGCTAGTGCTGTTACCTTCTTGGCTTAATTACTTTAACAGTAAAGGTAATTCAGTGCTTATTCTGCAGCATATGAACTCATCAGAGTGGTAGTGCTTGCCAGTATTGTCATGTTGCCTGTAAGCTTGTGTTCCTGCTTGCATTTGTTCCTATGAACTTGTTACTGCTGTTTTTTATTGCTGTAGTCAAACTTCACTCACACTTTTTAAATGCTTCCTCTCAAGTGCTATAGTTATTTAAATGGTTTCCTAACAATTTAAATTAATTTCTAGGGGAAGGTAGGAAAATAAATATTGAAAAGAACCCAAACATCATGACTATATTAAATAAAACCCTTAATTTAATATTTATTTACTAAAACTTTTCCCATGTACAAGCTTTGCATTTTCCTGTTAAGGTTAATAGTTTTTTCTTAATGTATGAGCTATCAAACTATGTTAATGTAGTTTAATGTTACTGCTTTCTTTGCTAAGCAGAGTTGACCAAGAGCTGAATGGAAAACAAGAGCAGAAAAGTGAACAGTAAGTTTGGAGTCCAAGCAAGACTGAAGAATATGCAGATGGAACGATGCCGCTTGTGCTCCATCACAGAGCATTCTCTGTGTGTATGTATTATATAATCTGTTGCAAAAGGTGCTTGGACTAGCACACAATGAACTGCTTACTGCTGTATTGGTTTGTCTTGACTTTAATTGCTGTTTATGTAATCGTTTTATACTGCTAAATGGCAAAGAACCCTATGTTTTCAGAGGATGTTCTTGCAACTGTTTATCTAAATGATGCATGTTCTTCAGTAAAATATTTATATACCTAAATGTTAAAGGAAAGAGATAATATATATTTTTATGACTGAGCAATATATTGTGTGTACCTGCTGAAGGAATTCACTTGCAGGTAGACATGGCCATAAGTTACTTGTTGTTATTGTATAAATCTGTTTTGCTGTAAATGGTCAAGTGCATTTCTTCATTGTCATGAAAACTTGGTTAGATATTAACAGTTACATTAACTTGGCTTTTACAAATGTAGAGATCCTTATTTTTGTTCACTGACCTTAGACAAGCTCACTCCGTTACCTCACTAGAGGGAGCTTCTGCTTTGGTGTCTTCCAGTGCATCATTCAGGATGCAGAACTGCAGTTCTGTGGGTGGTGGTTTGTTGGCCACAAGGTTTAAGCCTAAGCCACAAACCTGAACTGTTTGGCTGGTAAGATACCAGACCTTTTCCAGTTGAAGTTGTGAATTTAGATTCTGCTTCAGTACATCAAGACTGGCTCAGCTAGCAGTGGGAAAGGAGTTCATTGCTGTTTTTTGTGGGTGAATCTTGGTTGTCACTAGCAGGAACTCCAGTCATGCTCAGCAGAACGTGGGAGTTCCACAGGTATTCTAGCCACAGTACCATTTTTTGGGCAGAAATATGAGAAGTCTTACGCTAGCTGTGACATTCTTGTAGATGAAACATCCGTTTCTAAAGCTGTTAGGCACATGAGACTAGCACTAATTTAACTTTTAAGAAGTGTTTTAAAGGTTGGAGTGTTTTCACTCCCTGCAATGGTTGTAAACCTGTGTCTGTAAGAGCTGTTCTTGGACACATAACTAGTGTTTATAGTTGGGACAACAGTAATGCACTGGTTGATATGTTGTAAAAGTTTGTAACATCTTTTGATAAACATTGTTTTGATAAACATGTAAGGGCAGGTGTATGCAGATAAATTCATTCAGGAGTTGAGGAATATAATGTTGTAGCAAGTATATTAAATCTTTGCTTTTGATGTTTATTGTGCTCACAATTTTGTCTTAATGCCAAAAAATATCACTTCTTAACTATATTTAATGTTACTCAGTTACCTTATTAAAAAAGAAGTTATGTTCAACTACCTGACACTGAAAAACAGCAGTTGTGAGATATTCCATGGTCATGACTTACCAAGTAACAATCCACTGTCTCCAGTGATATGTGTATTGACTCTGAGAGCATATGGATGTCAGGTGAGGGAAAACTGCTCATGTCTCTGGAAGTTTAAGTCCGCAGTTCAGATACTTTCATCTCAAGATCCAAGTCCTTTTGTTGCAGTAGTTTCTGTATCAGAGTTTCAAGGAGATTGATGTGCAGGATGTATTCACACAACAGGCAGTACTAATGCCAAGTTGCCTTGCATCCATTCCATCAGGTTTGGATCTGGCTCTGAAAAGCAGAACACAAATGCACTTTCTCTGGGGCTGTTTTATCTCCTGCTTCAATTTTGATGTTCAATCAGATGAATGTAAAGTTCAAGTCAGTACATGGGGCACTTGCAGCCTGTTTGCTTCTGATACTTTCACAGTGGGGTCTATATGACCATGCAAACCAGAGTTTTACTGGGTTTGCATGTGTCCTAAGCTAAACAGGAAGCATTCTGAGTATCTCATTTCCATTTTTTCCTAACTGATGAAAGGATTATTCTCAGTAAAATTATATTCTTAGTGGAGGGATTGTAGTTCTCTGTGTTTTGTTGTTTCCTATGTGTATAGTGCAGTACGGAGTAGCCATTGCTCTGTATATTTACCAGATGATGGGATTGTTATTGTGTTCCTGGTGGCCAAGGATTCTACAGTTTCATGCTGCAGTAGTATGATTTCTTTTGGAAATGTGTATGTGCTTATAAATGGTTTATTTCTCTAGTATAAGTTGTTGTGAAGGAGTATATGGCACAACAGTTCTTCTGTCTCTAAAGAAATGCAGCTTGAGAAAGAAGTGTACTAAAGAATTATTCCCCTCTGACTTCTTGCAGCTCATCATTTAGTGGTGAGGTGGATGTTTACAAAAAGCAAAGTGGTCCCAAAGGTATGGGTAATGTTTTGTCAAACTTATCTTTTTTGAAATCTATAATATAATGTAATATATATTTTAATATTTAAAAACATGAAAAGTTGGAATGTCATACTTTAATAAAAATTATTTCAAAACCTGAATCACTTTGTGATAAGATACAGTATTGTAGGGAATTTACCTTTCAATGGCACTTCCTTCTAAAAGTAAGAGTCATTTTGCTAGAATTTGGTGAGCCCTGTCAAGAAAAGATTTAATTAGTCTCTAATTTTCCTTTGATTTGGAGGTCTCATTAGCTTATATATATTTATACGTGTAGTAATAAGTCATTACCTATTTCATTATTGCTGTGCACAGCTGAAATAGAGATGTTTGGGCCAGTGGCCTCTCAATGTGACATTTAGTAAACTGATTTCTGCAACAGGGTCAATTCAGAAGTGGCAAAGAGATTCTGGAGAAAGTGTCATTAAAAACTGATGTGAGCAGACTGAATTTGCTTGAATGTTCTTGATCTGTGTAATATGGCAGGAAGGTAGTGGGCAGGGATGTGTAAGGATTTAGTGCAGAAGCAGATTGAAGTCTTTGAGGTTCTGGGATGATGAAATTAAGAACCTTTATTCCAAGAAGCGTAGAACTAGTTAGAATAATATGTAACCTTGTTCATAACAATGTAGTCTCACATGTTGTTTCCTTTACTCAGTAAAGAAGTGAAGAGAGCCCAGTTGCTGTGAGGAAGGTTGTACTAGGATATTATAGCCCGTGACTGTTAGCATGTTTCAGCAACTTTGCTTAAATGTTCTAACAGTTTAAAACTTGCAGCCATTAATTGTGTCAGACTTCAAGGTTAGATTACATGTGGTGGTAATGGAATCTTTTATGAAATGACCTCGAAGTGTGTCACGGGGAGGAGAAGGTGTCATTGGTGCCTGGTTACGTCAGCTTCACTGATGCTGTCTGCTGCCATGTCTGTAATGAAATATTGAACGACATTGTGAATTGGCACTTTCTTAACAAAATCTGTCACGAGGTAGGAGGTTTTTTGGTGAGAAGCGTATTTCTTCCAGTGTCAAATTTTTGTCAGTGTGTTGTACAGATTTATACAGTATTTACTATCTAGAAAGATGGTTTAATTTCATGTCTTCTCAAAAGCTGTTGTCTTTGGAGAATGGCTTTAATGCTCAAGTCATCCCAGTCTGTCTCAGATAAACCTCCTGTGAGGAACAGAGAGGAGAGGGATAACAGCTTGCATGCCTTTTGTAACCACAGAAGTCTTACAAATCTTGCAGTGAAAATTCTTACTTAGTCTTTGTGGATGCAGGTCATTCTCTAGAGGAGTTGTTTCACTGACTGCTCGTCAGAGACACTTGAAACAAGTGCTTTAGTTATACTTTTTAAGGACACCTGGTTTTAGTCAGAGGAGCACTCTGAAATGTAAGGAATATTTAAATATTAATATTCTGAAAAGACATATCTTGCAGCTTTCCTAGATTCAAAATTTTAAGTTGAACTACAGTGTTTCTTTTATCCTATCTCATTACCAATATTAAACTAACAGGAAAAAAGGGCATTTGTGAAGAGGGTGCAGTCATGTTAGTTTTTCATCATTCCCTTCAACCATGACTGAGATCAGTGAAATTAAAGCCATTCTTTGCTCAACTAGATTTTTTTTTCCAGTTTTGCAATTTGAACTGCCCAGATTATTCTGATTTAAATGATTTTTTTTTTAGTATTGAAAATTATCTGAAGAGAAACTATCAGAGTGTTTTCCAAAAGTACTTGTCTTACCATGTTACTTACTCTAGTTTGCTCAACTGCTAGTTAATTTTGATAACATGGAATTCCAGGCTAACAATTACAAATAAATATTCATGAAGGACAGATGTTTAGTCTACCGGTGGCTCTGCAGTTCTACAATGTTTCTTAGTCAGTTACCAAAACCTTTTTATTAACAAGAAAGGCCTGAGCGGTAAGGTGCTCTAATGGTTGAATGGTAGATTGAAGGGTTAAGATAGAACGCTTACATTTCAATTAGTGTCTGTAAACTTTATTGTGTGCTAATGGGAAACGTGCACTGTTTAACAAGATGAAGCTGCAGTAATCATGCAAAAGCAGAGGTTTCGAGTCATGGATAATGACTTAACTGGCTTAATTGGGCTACTAACACTCTTCACAGATGTGACTATTTTCCTTTGTCCCTTTAATAGATAAAATGTTAGTAGAAGACTCTTCACCTACCTCTTAAGAATATTATGATTCTTTCTTTTTAAATGAGCTTGTTTTCTGTGTTCCAAGGCGTCACGGGGTAATGTGATAAACACGTGTGTGAATGCGTAGCGGTTATTACCCACGGGGTCTTTCTGAATTGGGAAAGACGGCGCTGTACCCAATGAACGCCTTAGTGCGAGGTGCGAGTGTTGGCTCGGGGCGGCGCTCTGGGTGCGGGCCCGGCCCCGCCGCCGTTCCGCTTCCGGGCCAGGGCCCGCCGGGA